>JAFIRS010000976.1:307500-480157 GCA_018342105.1 Gonioctena quinquepunctata | reverse complement strand
TTTAAAGAAAATTACCCCATAGCTTGAGTTTTCGAATATATTTAAAAAAAAGTCAAACAATCAAGTATGAGTTGGGCTCACAAATTGAATGTTCCATTGCAAAGATAAATTTTGGGATGAATTCAATGGTTTCAAACCCAAAAAAAAAAGTGTCTCCCTTTCGGACTTTTTGGGAAAACGAAAGTGAGTAATAAATACAAAAATAAGTAAAATTTTGGGATGAATTTGGGGAGTTTGGGAACCAAAAGAAGAGTGCCTCCCCAGACATTTTCGATTACGAAATAGGTGAGTAAATAAAAAAAAAAAAGTCTGCTATTACTTCAATGGGGGGGGAATTCCAAAGAAAATATTTTGGAAGACATCAAATTTCGGGAAGGGGTTGAACATCTAGTTAAAACCTTTTTGGGAATCTCTCGTGATGTCACATTATGACCAGAACTGTTTTTCCGTATCTAAATAAAAGCAGGGGGAGGAAATAAAACCAATGTCATTATACCCTATTATTTATTCAAAATATAAATCATTTACAATTCCTGTTCTATATATTGGAAAAATATTCACTGAATACATATCATATTGTATGGAGCAACTTCCAAGTTTTAGGGCTAGGTATTTTTTCCGTAAGTCTCGTCGAAGTTCTGACACTTTTCGGTCGCGCATGGCTTTAACAACCCTCTCGTCCGACATCTCGACGTTGAATGACGTGAAGCGTCACGCAACTATACTTTTATATACATGTCGAAGTTTTTGCGGTACCCCCATCGTTAAAGGGTCAAAGTCCTTGACTATGACGGGGGGATCTTTTATTGGCTTTGAGACCAACATTCCGAACACAGTTTTGAATTTTTCGGGAAAATCATGTCGGGGAAACGTGCTCATCGAAAAAAACGTGTCGCAAGTTGATTTCGTCCTGTTTGAAGAGCGCAATCATATTGCAGTTGTCACGTATCAGCTGTTTGGGTACTTTCGAATAGGTCTGACAGAGATAGATGGCATCGATGTGTTTGTGTCTGCACATTGAGAAATATTCGCGAATTTTCTGCTGTCCATCACAGGCCACATCGTCAAAAATGAATATAGAGATGATTTCATCGTTGTCTCTGTATGGGAAATAGTCAATTTCCATCCATACCGTTCAACACTTCTTCGAGTAATTGATACTTGGGCTGATACAAGGATTTCGAATAGACGTAGACATTTGCGAATTTGGGGCCGTTTTTATGCATCAGTAGCGACATCATAAGGTTCGTTTTTCCTGATCCGCTAGGACCACAGATAACAGCTCGGAAGGAATCTGGGAATAGGCTGCCATGTTCACTTCCCTCTCCATCACCACCGCCGCCTCTATGCCCCACATCGTAAACGTCAAAGTTCTCGATGGGAAGCGTGTGCTCTTGCTGAACGATCTCCATGTTCTGATCGCAATCTACAGGGTGGTCGTTATTTATAATCTCTTGGTTAGTTATCCTTTTCCAGTCCATTTCCCTTCTTTAGTCCTTTACCCTTCTTTGGACTCCATTTCCTCTTGGGTGGAAACAATTTGGAAATTATATTTCATATTTCCATGATCGATTGGCATTGATGTTTCCGTTGGACAATTTGTGTACATTCTGATCATCAAAATAGTTTATAGTTTGAGAAGTCTTCATTGGTGAAACTAACTGGTTGATTTTTGGTAAGAAGTTCTATCAAACCTTCGGTCAGTTCCTCTTCCGAGCCTCAATGATCCCACCTCAATCACAATGGCTTCTCTGCCAATGAAATACTTTGATCCGTTCAGATGGATGCCATAACAGTCGGGATCAGGTATCAGCGTGGACATGTTTACACTTCAACGTCTGAACTGCAACTGACACTCACTGCCACATCAATCATGTTTATAGGAACCCCCTCCAACCCCCTCGAACCCCCTCCAACCCCCTCGAACCCCCTCAAACCCCTCTCCCCCCTCAAACCCCCTCAAACCCCCTCAAACCCCCTCAAACCCCCTCAAACCCCCTCAAACCCCCTCAAACCCCCTCATACCCCCTCCAACCCCTCAATCTCAAATGAGTATGACCACCCATCGACTTCAGCCGAATCTATATAACTAGTGATGTATCGCTGTAGTCAGTCTTCATGTTGGTGTACAGGGTCAGCCGTCAATAATATCGGAATCGTTCAATGTTTGAGGATCGCCAAACGTCGTTCTTCCGAAATTCTATAAAAATGCATTCATGTATATGCATGTTGTTGAGTATCGCGTAACACAAGGTCGTTCATCTCACGAAATTCTTCCATAAAAATGCTATCTCCATGATAATGATGTTGGTATCCGCGACACAGGTCGATACGGACAAATTGAATTTTTAGAGTATTGGAGGAGAATAAATCTTCAGGCGAACGTGGGGCTATCCCCGAACTCTCTCTCAAAAATATCGTCAGTTCGAAAATTTGATATATGTTTTTGTATTCACCCTGTTTGAAGTTCATTGACGTAGAGTTCAAAGACATTGACGTCAACTTCTCAGTCCAAGCTAATAGTCAATTACGGTTATATTTACCCGAGTCTGTGGAAAATGAGTGTTCCGCAAGGAGATTAATTTTTATTATTTTGTTGAGTTTAAATTACCTTGGGTTGTTCTGGCACTTCTTGTTATTGCTCAGCTCCAGTCATGATGGTTAGGCGGGTTGATCTTTGACCCTTTTTGATAATTTTTCCTAGATCTAGAGAATAATCACTATCTCCATCACTCTCTAACACACAGGCTCTTATGGCAGTTTCCTGTAGGATTATGGAAAAATTGCCTAGATTTCAGATACTTTTTTCTCGAAATAGTTATTTTATGTTCCCCCACCCATAACTTTCCAGGCTAATAGTCACTCAACATTTTTCGCAAGCCATATGAATGGTTGTCGTTATATACTTTGTAGTAGAGCGTTAGACTCATAATCTAGAGGGCCCTGGTTCGAGTCCAGGTTTCGTCACAATATTCAATGAAAATCTCACGGCAATAGAGTTAAATATAGTGACTGACTTGAATTCAGGTTTGGATATATAGGATTCAGCTCCATATCTACCCTCCCATTTTGTAATAAGTTTCACATTGGAATGTTTCATAATATTTTCAACGGTTTTGCTGTAAAACCGTTGGAAATATTATGAAACATTCTGATGTGAAACTTATTACAAAATTATTTTTAGCTTTTTTCCTCAATTCCGTATTAAGATAAACATATGGTTTTAACCAAGTGGACTGATTGAATTGAAGAACTCTATGGATTTTTTTTTGAGAATAAGACCATTAGACAAAGCCTGTTTTAGGTGAACATAATGAATGATATATTTTTTCTTAGGAAAAAGAGTTGCCATAAGTTAAGTGGGTTCAGACGGAGACGATGATGGTTTCCCTGTTTTGGGATTTATATGCTCAGGGCAGAAAGGTATATCTTTGTGTTGATCATGAAGGCTTCGAAGATAATCCAGATCTACTTCAAGAATATACCCTTTATTTGAGTCATCAGGTATATATGTGACGTCCATGTTGGGAACAACCCATTCGAAACCATATGTATATTTGAATGCAAATCTCTATCAACTATGAATTTTGTTTTTTCGTTTTTTCGAAGGTGTTTAGCACACCATAGTCGGTTTTCAACGTTTGTAGAACTTATTCTTTCGTTTAATAGTATTGGACGCATGAAATTGGTTAGGTTGGGTTGATTTGTAAGAATACACTCTACAACTTTTACTCTCTTCTTTATTTAAAACAATAATTTCCATTTTTCCATAATGATTATTCTTCATTTATCATCATAATGTGATACGTTGACATGTGTCACAGCGCTGCATTTTGGTTTTCCTATATCCCCATCTAAGAGAATTTTCAATGAAATAACATAACGATCGCCAACATCCTGTACATGTATAGGAAACATACATTTTGTGATATTTTTTTGATCACACAGTTGCTCTGGAACAATACGTCTTATCTCTTTGGCGTCCGCAACATTAATGAACCAATTGAATAGAGCAAAAGACCTGAATAATTTTTTCACGAGCGCTTCCATATTCCAAGTAATACAATATGGAAAAATGATGCTTTTCTCAAAAAACACAAATCGGTAGGTTGTAAGGTTGAATGATAGTAACGCCACCCAGTGAATAATACAAGAACTAAATTTAGATAAAATGGAAAATAAAAAATCCAACCTCTTTGACATTGGGAAAAAACGAAGAAATTCAGTTGTGTAAAATGCCTGAGATTGACTGTACTATGGAATTTCGAATGATGATGCCATTATTGCCGTTCACAGAAACATAAAACTACGACGCAATTAATTTCTCGGAATCAGTGGCGGGACATAATTTTCGGAATTGATTATTTATTCAGGTGTTGGTCAGATATGGATTTCTGAGAAATTCGCTGACACCATTATCCAATTCTTTGAATTTTCCAATCGATAGCTAATTCCGAGAAGCAATAAAGATGGGGAATTCCTAGAATCGGCACGCTCGAACCGTGGGAAATATTTTGAACAGTCAAGGTCAAATTATGATGCAATCATTTGCCGCGAAAAGCATATTCAAACCTATCAAACGTCAGCGTATGGAGAGACTGACAGCTATCGCATGAACATTTTTTCTTTGTTAACGTTGAGCCGTTATTTTTTTTTCTTTTCATATATGGTTGAGTTCCAGGCCCCCACGAATGCGTCAAAGATCAGTGACATGCTCCAGAGACCGTTATTCGTCCCCCAGGTGGATCGGTCTTCCAATATTGAATATTAGTGGAATTATTAACCTCAAACCGTAATTTTTCTATGGATGATTGGGCCCAATGCGGCTTTCTCGCACGATAACCTCCATATCTCAGATCTCCGTAGTAGTCAACCGAAACCGTTAAACATTCTAGGCGGGTCGGCCCCCATAACGATATATAATGAAATTCTCAACCTAAAACCGTCATACCCTTTCTTCTCTATGACTGCGAGCTCCAATACGGCCCCCTTCATAACGTATGCCAGCTGTCTCAGACCTTAGTGGCAACCTCCAGAGGCTGCTGAATATCCTCAGGCCC
This sequence comes from Gonioctena quinquepunctata, assembly GCA_018342105.1. NCBI lineage: Eukaryota > Metazoa > Arthropoda > Insecta > Coleoptera > Chrysomelidae > Gonioctena > Gonioctena quinquepunctata. Next base: position 475,097 of record JAFIRS010000976.1, on the reverse strand, counting down.
CTAACATAAATTTTCCTACACTTAACCTACAACCGATATATTTTTTCTATGAATGATCAGACCTCCGTAGGAGACTCTCGATACTGTTAAACATTCTACGCGGGTCGGCCCCCATTACATAAGTTTTTTCACACTTAACCTACAACCACTATATTCTTTTTTCTATATATGGTTGGACACCAATGCGGCTTCCAGTTGTCACAGACCTCCGTGGAAACCTCCAGATACCGCTGAAGAACCCAGTCGTTCCCTCCATGATGGCCATCTTGAAATTCCTAACCTACAGGCCATCTTTTTTCCTATGAATGATTGGGCCCCCATATTACCTCCAGCTATCTTCAACCTGTCTCAGACCTCCGTGGTATTCTACCGATGCCGATAAACACCCCCAGGCAAGGCCCCCATATAACGGACATCTTGAAATTCCTAACCTACACCCGCCATGTTTTTTCCAATGATAGGTGGCCATGTTTTTTTCTCTTAGCGGCAGCCATGTTTTTTCCTATATATGGTTGGGCCCCCCCAAAACGATTACCCCGTTCCCAGCTGTCTCAGACCTCAGTGCCCCAAACCAATGGTGCGGGACCATGTGGCGGGAGTAACCGGAGATGGAAGTGGGCCAGAATCGGCATAGCTTATCTACTGTTATTCAAGAAAAACCAAAATAAAAATAAAACTTCAACACCCTGTATCTTGGAAACGAAGCGTTTAATCAGTTGTGAATGGAAGATTTCTAGTCACTAGTGATTAAAAGTACAACTTCTCCCACTTATTTGAGTTAAAAAATGTCATATTTCAGTCACGAAAATGGAAAAAAACGCACAGGTATGGCACTTGCCAAGTTATTCCTGTTTTTCTGAGTAGGTCATTGAAATTGCTGTGTTATTGAATTCTCCTTTTCTCGGACTCTGTGTACTTCATTTTGAGCGCAGCTAATAGTAGATTGTCTGAGTCCTTTCAGTGATTTTCCGACTTTGAGAATTTTGGTTCTTGAGTGTGATTTGTCTGAATCACTTGGCGCTCAATACATTTTTTTAAACATAATTCAACCCACTCCCGAATTTGCTGAATTTTTTGTCGAGGCACACCCTACATTTTGTTATCTCACAAAATCTACGTAACGCAGTATACACCTTGCAAGCATGAAGCTTACATGGAAGTATGTACTAGGTGGTATTCCAATAGGTTGATCTCCATGTAATACTTTCATTAATATGATTTTTCTCAATTATCGTATGAAGGCATAACAAATTATACTACAAACCTTATTTCTGGCGACACAAGATTTCTAAGGCAGACTGATCCCATAATGAATATGCTTACCCTTGAAATCTGATTAACGATGTGAATGTCACGACAATCTGCGAAATCCCATTCTAGATATTGAAGTTCTTGAGTTGGATTGAACATCATTCGTTCTGAATTATACTCGCGTGAATATTCGCATTTATCAACGAAAGATTTCCCTCGTGAGTCGCTGGAAGCGCCAAAACAAATGGATTGCTTGGAGAAAAATAGTATTGGTAATGCATTCATTCGTTCAGGATGGCCGAAGGTAGAGATAAGATAAATTCCGTCTGAAAAAACGATTTGTTATATACAAAGATAAGAATGATTTTGTATCTCAAAGAAAATGGTATGTGATCATTCAATTTGTGTGTAACAATGCCTTACAAACTATATTTTCAATCATTTTCATTTGTTGGGTGCTCAAAAATATGCTGACTACCCGTTTGGATCTAATGAGGTTTGTTTGCTTTCTTGAGTGAATGACTGACGTTATTTCAGAGGCAGAGTTTGAATACCTCACGTTGTGAGCCTGCAACCTCTGAGAGACACGTTGCTTCCATTGGTAATGAATAAATTTATTCGAGTATGATCTTTTAAATATAACTGTCATTTTCTTGTTATCAAATAACTGTAACCTTTTCATTTGTAAATGTGTCATTGACAAATGAAAAAGTATTTGTTACAAGCTAATATAATCAATATTAACTTCGGTATTTTGCTGGAACAATATATATTTTATTTCCTAGTGCCAAACTATCAGAAATGGTATGTTTGAATTTTCAGTCAATTATTGTCAAGGAATATTTGAAGCCATGGAATTGTTCAGATAATGGGCACTTTGGCATTTATGAATTATTTCTTGATCGTGCATATTGCGGAACTAATCGAGTTCCAGCGTGTGTGAATCAGTTTCAGTTCTGTATACAGTGCGGTCCATAGAAATGGAATAAATTCATTTTTAGCGTTATTATGTATGTGTTCAGAGAAACCTGAAACAGGTCGATTTCTATTGTCAATTTGACAATTTACAGTATGGAAATATTACCCCTTCCTTGCAGCCCTTCTGAATTATGTGGCAGCTTGTTCAAAAGGGAATTTCCATTCTCTGTTCAGCAATATCAAGTTTTTCAAATTTGTAGTAATCATAACTGAGAAATCATTTCTGGTGAGTACTCTCTTTTGGAAACATTCTTCTTTACCTCATTCACCTTTATGTGTTTATCAATTGAGACTGAAATAAAAAATCAAATAACTATCTGAATGAAAATGCAAATTATCAATTAAATATTTTTTCTTTGAGTTAGGGCCTTTTCAGAATATCTATCAGATGTAGTTCAATGTCCAGCGTGACTTTAGCCGGAGTAGTAGTTGTTGTTTCTTGTTAGACGTTCACAAAAAATAACTTCATTTATCGTGGATTTTTCAATTCACAGAAAAATGTTCCTAGTCAATATTCAATTGAGAATGTTTTCCTTTTCAACATGAAAAACCCACAAGAGGTTATCTTGACGATGGAAGATAGTGACTGAAGTTTATCTTTTAATTGCAGATGATTTCATATCTGATTTTATGGACATCCTGTTCATATTTTCAACAAATCGATGAATAATACCCCATGACAGGTTTTAATGTCAAAAAACAATTATCTCAAAAGGTCTCTTCAAAGGGAATGATTCAAACTTTTTCCATCTTTGCAAAGTGATATTGTTTTTTGAAAATGTGTTTCCCATTTCTTTGGGTCTTCCTGATGATCGTGAAAGCATGAAATAGATTTCCGTCGACAAAAATGTATTGAAGACCTAGTAAATGCGATGCCTCTCTTGAGTCAATGTTTCGAATTATTTCTGGTGAGTACTCTCTTTTGGAAAACATTCTTCTTTGCCTCAATAATCTTTATGAGTCCTCAATTAGGACTGGAATAGAAAATCAAATAACTAGCTGAATGAAAATGCAAATTTTCAATTACAGACTTCTTCTTTTAGTTAGGGTCTTTTCGGAATATCTATCAGATGTAGTTCAATGTCCAGCGTGGCTTCAGCCGAAAAAGTAGTTGTTTTCTGTAAGACGTTCACAAAAAAAACTTCATTTATCGTGGATTTTTCAATTCACAGAAAAATATTTCTATTCAATGTTTAATTGAGAATGTTTTCCTTTTCAACATGAATACCCCACAAGAGGTTATCTTGACGATGGAAGAAGTGACTAAAGTTTATTTTTCAGTCGCAGATGATTCCACATCTGATTTTATGAACATCCTGTCCATCTTTTCAACAAATCAGTTTAGGAAGTATTTTTCAATTTATTTTACAATTAAATGAAATGTTCAAAATCACCACCCTTCACTTCTTGACAATAAGCAAGTCGATCTTGGAATTTTCGTACAATATTTTGTAGGACCTCACGGGTTATGTTGTTAATTTTTCCGTTATCCCAAATTTTAAATCTGCATATCGTCTGGTCTATTGAAATCTACTTTTTATTTTGAATAAACTTATAAGAAGTAATCGGGGGGAGTCAAATCGGGGGATCTAGGCGGCCCTTCAATTGCTCCACGTCTTTCAATCCATCTATTGGGAAAAACTTCGTTCAAATAATCTCTAACAATACGTTTGTGATGCGGTGGAGCTCCGTCGTGTTGGTACGGAATTAATCTATCTATTGCATTTACATCATTAACATCAGGAAAAAGTATTTTCAATGTAGGCTATGAAAAGTTCATCAAAAAATCTAGATAAACCCCACCATTTACTGTGCCTTCAAGAAAATGAGGGCCCATAAATTTGGTGTTAATGATACCAGCCCAAACGTTCAGTTTTTCAGGATATTGTGTGTGAGCCTCAGACATCCAATGAGGATTTTCTCTGCTTCAATCGACAGTTTTGTGTATTAACCGTTCCAAATGAAAAGTAGCTTCATCAGAAAAAACAATTTTGTTTATGAACTGAAAATCTGCTTCCATTCTGTCCATCATCAGTTCACAGAATTGCTGCCTTCCATCAGGATCATCCTCATTTGACTCTTGAACCAACTGAACTATATGAGGATGGTATTTTTAATTATGTTCAACTCTCGATATCCATGATTCACTTATAATATCATTGCCGGTGGCAACTTGTTTACTTGTCATATGCGCATTTTCCTCAATCGCTAACAGTACATATAACTTTTTTTCCCATCAATTTACATTTCGACCTGGTTTTTCAATAGTTATGTCCAGTTTCACGAAATTTTGTTTTTATTTTGCTTACTGTAGACTGTGAGACGTGTTGATCAGGGTATGTATTATTGAGCATTTCACAAACTTCCTATCAAGTTCTTGTTTTATAACCGCATCCAATCATAATTGAAATGTATATTCTTCGAGTTTCGGAGAAATGAGCCATAGTTGAATCAAATACAAATACAAATATTTTTCAATACACTGACGTGTGTCAGCAACTTATAAATAATAAAAATAACAGTAGCTACTAGATTAACATTACATTATTTATGTGGGTTTTGTAAACAATTTTTTGGTGTCATGAACGACTTGTTCCTGACGTTCAGCAAAACAGATAAGATTATTTCTTATGGGGCTATTTGAAATCGATAGTATATTTCAATTGACCTGACAATATTTCAGATTTAAAAGTTAGGATAACGGCAGGAATTAACAACATAGAATAGATAGAATAACCTCTGAGGTCCTACAAAATGTTGTACGAGAATTCCAAGATTGACTTGCTTATTGTCAAGAAGTGAATGGGGTCATTTTGAACATTCAATTGAATTGTAAAATAAATTGAAAATACTTCCTAAACATTATGTGACATCATTTCCTACATTCTACGTGAAGTATAAAAACTTTACATTTTCAAAATACATTTTTTCAGTCAAATTTGGAAATCTCAATATTGCTGAACGGAGAATGAAAATCCCGTTCAAACAAGGTGCCACACGACCCCCTTCCCATTCAATTTTTTTTAAGGGGTGTTCATAATTTAGAGGAGGTGCGAGAAGGGGGTTATCGACCTGTTTTTTTTTTTTCAACAAATTCATAATAACGCCAGAAATGAATTTGTTCCATACCTATGGACCGCACTGTATACCTAAATGCAACGCATTATTGAAGTAAAACTGCTAGTAGAATTATTTATGAGGTCGGATCCCATGGGGTGGGTTTAGATTCATTCGGAGTGTACATGTGTGTTAACTCATACGTATTGCAGAGGGAATACTGGTGGGATCCGTACCCCATAGGTCGGTATTGAAAAAAGTACTCGAAATCGGAGTGTATAGATATGTTTTGGATAGCTTTGAAATCAGGAAGAAATAGTGAGATTGGCTGTATTGGTAACACCTATGACCTTATAATTCATACAGCGCGGTGTCACCGTAGTGATCACACGACCAGAATGTGTGCAACGTATTATTGAAATAAAACAGCTTGTGGTATACTTCTGAAATCAAGTAGATATCAGCTGAATTCATTTCAGACGTTTCTGGTTTGTACCTGATTTTTTTTCAATAAAGTTGTGCGTAACTCATTGATTCTTATTTTTTTCTGCAAATGGATAATTCTCGGGTCATCAAACTGAAGCACATAAGTCCAAAATGGGTATTTCACATTAGGAACAATGATAAATACTAATCAATGTAAGCAGTTTATTTCACAAAAATAAAAATTAAACCGACGAAATACGGGACTGAAAAGTAAAAAATAAAATGAATCTTCTTAGTCTCAATCACTAAGCTCCTGAACTAATGTGAGTAACTAATTTTGAGTCAGCGCCAAACGAACAGGCAAATGAATTAGGTAAGCCGTAAAATGATGGCATCGAGTTGGACAGTGACATTCTGATAATTTTTTTGAAGTAATTTAATGATCTTCGTTGATTGTTTGTTTGGCGCCGACTCAAAATTAGTTACTTACATTAGTTAAGGAGCTTAGCTATTGAGACTAATTTTTAAATTACAGTTCCGTATTTCGTCGGTTAATTTTTTTTAAAGTTTTTATTTTAAATTTTTTTGTGGCTGAAATCTACTAATCACTAACTGCTTGTTTTTTTATTACTTCCAAAATACTTACTTACCCACCTTACTTCAACTATTACCAGTTGAATAATATGATTATCTACTCTTACTATGTGTTGTAATATAAATTATTTTTGTTTTTCTGGTTAGTTTATTTCATTACTTTGTATATCATTTCGTCCTCTCATAGAATATATTGATTGTGATAATGACACTAGCGATCTGTCATTGTCAACTACATATGTGTGCCAATGTTCACAAGTGAAAAATCAATTATCCCCAATTTTTCTACCCGTAAGGGTGAATAATTTCATTTGAAATCCAAATATGATCAACTATGTTAAAAGGAATCATCCAAATCGAAGATTCCAGTATGAAGTTATGCCTGATAGAATCGGTTAACGGACCAGAATCCATTCATTTTGCTACCCTAAGGGGTGGATTTCATCATTTAAATTCAACTGGGACCAACATCAAAGTACACCCTATCCACTGAGAAAAGAATTATCGGAATCGGACACCTCAGTGAAAAGATATGCGTGATCATACATAAAAAAAATGAAAAAAAAATATATATACGCGTCGACTAGAGAACCTCCACCTTTTTGGTTTCATTGGTTGAAAATAGAGCTTTTACTGCAATCATAACATACTAATCTAGTAACTAATTTCAGGAACATTTGAAGTAGTATTTGTATGACTTGTGTTAAAGGTATCATAAATTTCATCGGCTTTGTGGGCATAGGTACATTGTTAAGCGGTTTTCTAGGGTCGGGAGTAATACCTATCATTCCTAAAATCATTACTTTATTTATGACGCCAAGACACTTTCCCAAACAATTTTAATTTAAACTCTAATGTTACCCTCAACCAAAATTTTACTCTCGGGCGCCAGAGTTTTTAGTGGTTTGCTTCACTCACCAGGGGTAGCAACAGATGGAGTTACGGAATGTCCAGGGTTCTGGTATCTTGACTTAATTGAAATTTCCAAAGGTCTGTAGGTTTTAATTACAGACCTTGGGACTGGACTCCGTTTGCACAGACAGTCAGACAGACTTGTCTTCATCTTAACTCAAATACTGATCTGATGGTATAGTTTATAAACTTGAAAACGGAAAGGTACTTTCCATAGAAGTTTCCAAATGTAACCACAATATAACAATTTCATTTAAACTTCAACTCATGCAATTTTCACAATTTGAATTCATTACACAAGATTATGAAAACTTCAACAATATATTTCATGCACTAAATTCAACAGCTGAACCGGAATTGATCAGTTTATGAATTCCAACAATGGACATAAACTACAACACTTCTTACAAAATATAATTACCAATATATTCGTGAGATATCTCACTTTATCTTACTTTGTCACCCAAGATACCAATTTTCCTTTTTTTCACAATCTAAGTTCAGAAAGTGATTTTTCTGGTGTGCGTGGGAGTTAAATTCGTCCACCTCAATTTTATTACTTCATAAACTCGTCTCAATATAAAAACAGAACTTCACGGGCTACTCGTAATATTCACTTTGATCTTCGAGGAAAGAAAACAGAATCACTGTGATATCTCAACCCACCCTTTGTCACAGCCCAAACTATGATGTTCTCACACTCCTGATCTACCCCTAGCTGAGTACCAACTTGGCAAAAGGCACTTATATGGCTGGGATTCTGCGATATTACTTACTAAATTCATTATTTCCGTGATATAGAAAATCCGAGTATCTTATTGAACCACTTTTATCCTAAATTGAAAAGCCCTAATATCTGTATATTAGTCTGATTATCAATTTAAGATCAGAAGCTTTACTCTGCAAGTATCTTGGGGAAAACAAAAAAAAAATGTTGACTTGAGATCTAATTTATTAACGCGCTAACTGATCCATGCCATGCTTCACATCTTGAGCAGCTAGAAAAACTGACATATTGTGACCCCCGACGGAACCTGAGATCGTGAACTCGAGGTAATATGAGTGGTTCATCGATCTCATGCCATAGGATTTCGAAATTCCACAGCAGCAAAATAGATGCAAAACGTCAAATTCACTATTTATTTCAATCGAGTACCAGGACGCTATGAATTCTATTGAACTCTCAATACCTGCCAGATACAAAAATGAAACAAATGCCGGTGGCAATTCTCCCGAGTACGGTAGGATTGTCACTTGATACAGAATATATGAAGTTAAGACGGTCAATTGGGAAGACAGCCTGCTATTATAGTGATAAGAATTCTTAATCTATATTCTTTGTTCAACCACAAAACCCCATAAATCAATTCGTAATAAGAAATCATACATAAATCGATTAATCGTGAAAGTCACGGGACTGGAATATTTCACACCTGTACAAATCGTATGAAATATTTAACGAATGAAATAAAATCAATTCTGCGTTTTGCCAACCTGATAAATTCAATAGGTTATCAACCACAGTAGGGGGAAAATATACATACAGGACAATAGGGGCAGCAATATTTTGATGACACGATCAAATCAACAGGTTATCAAAGGTTTATACACAATGTTTTACTTACGGAACCTCACTATTCAAATAAAACTTTGACATGTACGATTTACGTAAACTACCTTCTTGACGACTCGCAGAACAATTACGGTTACTTGTTCTCACTGGAGGAAAATAGAGCGATCCTAATTAAATCTCGCCTTTAGCCGAGATCCAACGGCGCGTGGAGTGGCAATCCTGGATTGAGGGTTGAGTGTCAAGGTTGGCGCAACGAAATGTGTCGGGCTGTTCCCACGGCATGTAGGAGATCAAGCGAGTTTTTTGAAAAGCGACTCAAAAAATCCACGAATACAAAGTGTCAAGTCGGTTGACCAATAGCTTAACTTTTGGCCTGCTTTTTACGATTTGGGACCACTGTGATTTGTTCAATTTTTTTAATTATGATATACTTCAGAAACTAGGTGAGTAAACGGAAAATGTTTAATTCAAAAATTTGTTTGACTTAAAAAAAAGTAAAATGAGCTTTAACGGAGATATACTTTTAAGAAAAAAAGTTTGGCGGGCATTTCTCAATATGGCGACCAAACAACCATGATCTGGACCAATTTTGTTTGTTCTGCTATAGGTGTTCAATGAAGGCCAGCAATAAAACTTGGGGAACATATAACGACACACGTGACATGGTGTAGCGCCGCAAGCTAATATAAAATGTTTTATATTAGCTTGAACTTCAACTGAGTATATATTCTATGAATGTATGTATGATATCAAATCTTGCAACTAAATTTTCACCCACTTCTAAACGTCGGATTACTTGGAATTTTGCAGCCGTTTTGAGAAACAAGGACGATCATCAGTGATCATTTCAAGTGTTGTAGCGCGAGTTGAATTCTATATATATCGAGCGTTTCGCAAAAGCTGCACTGTAGAATATACAGTGTTTCATTTGGTATCCAATGAAGAGTATTGAGAGTCGTTACTTATAGGTCCAATTTGGAAAACAAAAAAAATTGTTTCATCATATATAAAAAATTAAAAAATTATTGTCAATGCCATTTTTTCAATGTAATTAAAAACGTGTGCTGCTCGACATGCCTTGTCTTGAAATTTTGACCACTAAGCATCTGTGAGGTTAGCGTTTTTGAAATAGGAGTATTGTAAAAGACCAAGTTAGGGTCTTTTCACAATATCTATTAGATAAAGTTCAACGTCCAGCATGGCTTTTGCCGGGGAAGTAGCAGTTTTCCGTTAGATATTACCAAAAAATAGCTTCATTTTTCTCGTAGAATTTTCCATTTCCAGAAAAATTTTATTTTTCAATTTCCAACATGAATACCTTCCAAGAGGTTATCTTGAACGATGAAAGATAGTGACTAAAGTTTGTCTTTCATTCGCAGATGATTCCATATTTGATTTTATACATTTCGTCAGGCTTCATGTTACGCTTTCAATGAAGGAATATTTATCAGAAGGAAATGTCACATTTGACAAAATAAAATGGATGTGGTGAACTGAAGGGCAGTGCAAAACTGAATTATTCACAGTTTCCCAAGTTAATTTCATGAGTAGAATGATTATGACCAGTGAAGCCTGAAAAAAATGATAAAAAATCCAGGTCCGTATTTAAAATTTCTGGGTGGCCCAGGGAAAACAACACCCTGTAGAACACTTTCGTTTACATATTTTCACAGCCCATTGAAAGTTGCAATGACAAAGTGCGAACAGTTTCTGGAATTCTATTGTATTAATGCAGATAAAAGTGGAAAACAAAAATCAAATGTTTAGTTTTTTCCTGTAATCTCTGAAAGTGAGAGGGCTAGCTCAGATTTTTCAACATCATAGTAAAGAGCTCCATGACACGCAACTTTGCCTCCATTTAACCCTCTCTGTAGCTCTTACCGTTTCCGAGATCCCCATGCATCTACTCCAATTTCACTCACCCGGTATATATATATATATATATGAAAGGAGGGTAGTCGCTGACTAGTTAAGAGTAAAACTAATAGTAGGGTCTGCAGCAATGTAAAAGAAAACTCTTTGAAGTTTTTCCAAGCTTTCGGAATCGTTTATTCCATCATCAGGGAGACTACAAATGGAAAAAATTGTGCATATAAGAACTGTAAAAAACAAATTATATGGGTACTTACATCTATCTTGAGGATGTTTACATATAAGTACATAATGGTATATAAGATACATTATTAATAGAAAATGACTTCTAGCTTTTGGATAATTAATTTCAAATTACATTCCTGAATGAAAAGACAAATTCTTGTACATAGAAACAACATTCAGATATTCATTCTCGGAACTGACAGTGACTAATCTGACAATGACACTTCTCATCGTAGAACAATTCAAATTCAGTTTAGGCTAGAATCACCACGTTCAGAAACTCTGACTTCTTGGTGTTTTATGTCAAGTGAAAGTAAAAAAGAATAAATTTCACTCAGATGGTTTATATCTGTTTTTTTATTGATGGAGTCATTCTCTTGATAGATAAAAGCCATTTCTAAGAAAGACCTTTTTGAAAGATGTGATTCTCTTGCAAGAACAGTTGTTGAAAGGTAGTTCATTTGGTGGTCACAATCATTGACATGTTTAGCTAAAGCACATCTCTCAGGATGTAGTCTACTATCATCTTATGAGAAATGATTCTATCCTTCAATAATCTTTTTGTTTGGCCAATATAATTCTTATCGCAATCATGACAAGGGATACTATAAATAACATTAGTAAGTGATAAAAGAGGAATTTTGTCTTTTACTTTTGAATATATTTGTCTTATTGTAGTGACTGTTCTATTTGCAATTTTGATGTTTTCAAAAGGTTTAAAAATTCTGGTCAGTTTAGGTGTTATTTCTTTTATATAAGGTAACGAAGCATAAAAAATTGAAACTTGATTCATATCAGTAACACGTTCATTATGAGAATTGTTATTTTGTCTTATGGTATTATCAACTTCTGTTAAGGATGTGCTAAATAATATTTTTTTAACTAAAGATGGTGGATAAGAATTTTGTAAGAAAAGTTCTTGAAGTTTGTTCAAATTTTTTTTTATGGAAAGATATATCAGAAATTTTGAGTACTCTGTCTTTCATTTGTTTCAACAAATTCACTTTCATCGAAAATTTGTGATAAGAAAAGAAATTCAAATACCTTCCTGAACTGTATGGTTTTCTATACCAATCAATCAATATTGTGTTATCAACCAATCGGCTAAGTTTTGTATCAAAACTTATCATTAGAAGTCATTTTCTATTAATAATGTATCTTATATACCATTATGTACTTATATGTAAACATCCTCAAGATAGATGTAAGTACTTATATAATTTGTTTTTTACAGTTCTTATATGCACAATTTTTTCCATTTGTAGTCTCCCTGATGATGGAATAAACGATTCCAGCTTGGAAAAACTTCAAAGAGTTTTCTTTTACATTGCTGCAGACCCTACTATTAGTTTTATTATATATATATATATATATATATATATATATATACATATATATATATATATATATATATATATATATATATATATATATATATATTAGTTACATCGTTCTTAGGTTTTTGGATTCTTGAAAAATCAGGTCGTTTCTTTTAAAATTCATATCCACCGACAGGCGACGGGACTCACCGCGCCGACCGAAGATCGCCAAGCCTGTCCTATCCGACGGCGCTTGAAATGGCAGGTTTGACGCGAGGAATTCCACTCCAAGCGCCGTTGGATCTCGGTTTTTTATATCCACCGGATTTAAAAGAAATATCGGACGAAAACCGTATAAAGAAATACCCTCTTTTTGTCTGATTCACATCAGAAGTGGACCAGAGGGCAGCTTTCTTTTCGTCCCCTTACTACATATTCACTGATATGAATCTACCTTTTTCTACTCTCATAGTAAATCAGGCAGAAAAGTATCTTAGTCTTTTTGTACAGTGCAAAAAGGCATTAGAAATTTCTTTTGCCCGGTTTTGTGATCGATCCTGTAGATTTGTTTGTTTACACTCATTCCCTAAACATGCGTTATTTTGTTGCCAGACCATAAATAATATCAAACCCAAATAGGCAGGGACGTACCATAGTTATTTCAAACTTTAGGTTAGCCATTCTTAGTAACGGAGCTTGGAAAAAATGCTTCGTTACAACATATCCTCTCGAATGTATTAACGACAGCAAATGAATATATAAATGTATGTTACTAAAATAATAAAGTATCGGGGGGACATTGAACCTATAAATTTGTAAAAGTTGCTGAACAAGAACTCAACTAGAAAAATCGAATTTAAACGGTTTTCTTCACATAAAGGATTCAATATAAAATTGAACCAGAGAAAGGTAGATCTCAGGTGAAAAACAACTACTTTCCTGGCAAATACCACGCAGAACGTTGAATGATATTCACCTGAAAATCCATGCATACTTCCATATAATATCAATGGACATTGAATGCAAATGTTTCTTTCTGATAAGCTCGATTATGTTCAATTTAAGTCGTGTTCACCTAACAATCCGCATACCGGTTTCAGGCTTCTTGGCCCTCATCAGTACGGAGTAGTCAACCAGCCAAAGGTCCAAAGAACTCTGGCTGAAGTGAGACACAACGTAAACAAACCATCATCGATCTTGTAACACCTATAGGTACGCCGGAAAAGATAAACTTTAACTGGCGGTACCTAGTGACAGAAAGAAACACTCCGAAAATCTCCCACCTCGATAGGTTTCTAAATAAAAGATTCCTTCGCAGTAGGAGTGGCAAGCCCGTCTAGCATATAGCGAAAGATAAGTGCCATGTGAAGTGGAATGAATAGAAAAATCGAATTTAAACGGTTTTCTTCACATAAAGGATTCAATATAAAATTGAACCAGAGAAAGGTAGATCTCAGGTGAAAAACAACCACTTTCCTGGAAATGCCACGCAGAACGTTGAATGATATTCACCTGAAAATCCGAAGGAATCTTTTATTTAAAAACCTATCGAGGTGGGAGATTTTCGGAGTGTTTCTTTCTGTCACTAGGTACCGCCAGTTAAAGTTTATCTTTTCCGGCGTACCTATAGGTGTTACAAGATCGATGATGGTTTGTTTACGTTATGTCTCACTTCAGCCAGAGTTCTTTGGACCTTTGGCTGGTTGACTACTCCGTACTGATGAGGGCCAAGAAGCCTGAAACCGGTATGCGGATTGTTAGGTGAACACGACTCAAATTGAACATAATCGAGCTTATCAGAAAGAAACATTTGCATCCAATGTCCATTGATATTATATGGAAGTATGCATGGATTTTCAGGTGAATATCATTCAACGTTCTGCGTGGTATTTGCCAGGAAAGTAGTTGTTTTTCATCTGAGATCTACCTTTCTCTGGTTCAATTTTATATTGAATCCTTTATGTGAAGAAAACCGTTTAAATTCGATTTTTCTATTCATTCCACTTCACATGGCACTTATCTTTCGCTAAGAACTCAACTATTTCATTATAAAATATATATTGATGGACTATATCTAGGTGAAACCTATAACTAAAACATTATTTTTACCATTCTGGCTCGTATTCGTTTTCTATATCAGGAACGGTGTTACGTGAATTCTCAACTGTTACTGAATTTAAATGATTTAAATTCAAATAGTAGCATGATATTGAAGAGTAAGGATACTAAATCATATTTTTCCTGTTTTGAAATTGGTAATGGCTGTATTGATATAACAGGTATATCAATAGGTCTGAAAATATTTTTTTTTTCATGTTGGAAGATTCAAATGGACTCTCTCTGTCTGAAGTATCATTGTAGGCAACGAAGCAAAACTCCTTTTCATAGCGCAACCATCTCTTTTCTAACCATTCAAATTGGTAACCATCAGTGTTCTTGGTCCTCGAAATTGAAGAGTCATTCAAATGGGGAAAAAAATCTGAATTATGTGTAGAATTAATTTAAAAAATTCAAAATTTTTGGCCTGCTGGAGTTTCATTAACTCATCATGTGGATGATAGACATGTGATTATGTTTTTTTTTCTTCTTCTCGTGATCGGTATCAACTCCTAGGTGATGAACCTATGGTCTATTGTATTGATATATGTCTTTTGTAAAACCCAAGTAAACATTGAACTGACATGGATGTTTCTATTTTGACCTCCAAGTGTATCTCATCATTACCATATAAATGTGAGTCTAATAGTTTTTCCTCATAGTCCCGATCCGCTACTCACTTGGTTGGTCATGCTGAGTAACTAACTCGGCTTCAACAATCTCGTATTGGGCAAGTTGTATTTCCATTGAGAATTTGTCACATGTGAAAAAAGTGTCCACGCTTGGTTTTTCGAAAGATAATTTCAACTTATGAAAATCTTGTCAAACATTTTTATAGAAGGAAGACTTTCGGTATTCTCACAGATTTTCCGTATGTTTAAATGATAAGGAAAATACTTCTTCGAAGAAGTCTTTCTAGTATAATGGCTTTCGTGAGCCGGAAATGACATAATGTGTGATGCGATTTATTCGCTACCTTATTCTTTAAACGACTTTCTCGCGCATCTCATCGGTTTCTGTGCCTCCGATAGACGCTCATTCCTTCAGAGGGAGTGTAATGTGGATCGTCGACTGAGTCATCACTAGAAAAATATGTCTCTCGTATATCTGCAGATGTTGTGAGGAGTGCTGTGGATGGGGGTGGCATGGGCTCCTCTGTATTTGTTCGTTTCGCAGCTAATCTTGAAACCAATTGTTTATCACATATATACGGTATCGAGCAAGTAAAAACATAAGAAATAAACGAGATTGACCTATTCATTCGTTAACGCGCAGAGGCTTGCTTTTCAAATGAGAATAAACACAAGGCGTCAAAGAAAATTATACACTAAAATATGCTGAGCATTTTTGTCTTGTATTGGAATAACTAGTGCAGCACCAGTAGCATATCATGATTTCGCTTGAATACAATGAAAAAGAAAGAATTGATGTACACTGAGACTGCAGTACTTTTACAGCTAAAAAATAAGTCATGTTCCTTATAACATAATTCTCGTTAATCGTCAACAATATGAAAAGGCTTGCTCTGGCATTTTGAACATAAGTCAAGTTATGTGCTTTAGTACACTCCAAAATTCAAAATAAATTAGGGTTGAAAAAGCACAACCATGTTGCGGCATGAAATAGACTACGGTTACTTATGTGCTTTAGTCAGCCGACGAGTTAGACAAAACAGTTAAAGTTGTCGTGAAAAAGCCAATTTCATATTTTGCGACTCATTTTCTCTAGCCTGCCGAGCCTAGAATTGCTGAGAGAAGTATATTCGAATTTTGAGGAAGGTAGTGTGATCACAAAAATGTATGAGGAATTGTGAAACTTTCATGTATCTATGGGAAACTTATGTTTTGAAAACCTTGTGAGGAATTGGAAAGTAATTTTCTAACATATAAGTGGAATATGATAATGTTTAACAATATTTACTTTTAGAGGTAAGTATTCTGGATACAAATGAAGTTCCTTTCATGGTGAAGGAAAAATTCAACATTAAATTAAATTGAGTTTACTAAAACTTATATCATTTAATAATGAATATATACTTCCAGTGGAGTCTGTTAATGTCTTATAAATGTTCCTTAATCTTAAAATTACATAACCTTACATTAAACCAAAGATTTACTTGGAATTATTTAAAATATCATTAGTTTCTAGTAAAATTACATGTTAGTCCATATTCAACAATGAGATTTGTTAAAAATGAATAACATTTATTCGGTGTTAACAAACTCTTTTCTCAGTGCGAATGATAATAAGGAATACCAGACTCACTTTCTACAATGCTTAATAAATAAAAATCAAATATATTCTTAAAACTTAATAAAATCAATTATTTTCAAACTTAAAATTAAAAAAAAAAAAAAAAATAAAAAAAATAGAAGATCAACCAGCTAATATAATAGTATAAACCCTTAATCTAGAAATACATAAAAAAAATAATAAAGATAAATTAAATCTTAAATTTACAGTAATAAAAGGAACACAAACCCATAAAAATAACGCTAAAAGTAAATTAACCACAGGAGAAAAATAATAAAGATTAAAATTGGATATCAGTTCATGATTGCACATAGCAGTAGGGAGTGATTGAATATTTTGAATCAATGGGGAGTTGAATTCGTCAAATTGAGTGATCAGTGAGTCAAAAAGAAAACAAAATGAAATCTGATAATTTTCGGTGTTTTTTATACACACAACAAGGAATTCTGTAATATGGTGTAATATGGAAGTTTGATTTCAAAAAAATAGTCAGGACTCTTTCTATTGACTTTTTCCAAAAGGACCTTCGTAGCGAATATTGAAGCCAATATTTAGGAAACGAATTTAGATTTCCCATTACAAATATGCCCATTATTCATATTTTTGGCTCTCAATTCCGATCTGGAGACTATCATCACCCTCCACCGTAGCGTGCCCTGTAGATATGGAGAATTATTTGTTTCCGTAGATTTCCTAGTTGACGTTATATCCGCATAATAAAACACGTGGAAGTTAGTACTGAATGCTAGTTATAGGTTTACTCATATGTAATACCCTGAACAAGATGAGTTTTTCCAATTATCACCCATATTCGCCTAAAAGGATTACAAGCTATTACATTGAAAAACCTATTTCTGGCGACACAGGATTCTAAAAGCAGACTAATCTCATAATGGATATGATCACCCTTGGAATATAGAGAACGATATGAATGTCATGACAATTGTGAGATTCCCTCTCTATAAATTCAAAATAGAAATTTTCCTGTGGAATTAAACGGCACTGATACTAATATCTGCTTTTTTCAAAAAGAGATTGAAAGGAAAACTTTGTGAAGAACAGAATTGAAAATATTTCCATTCAAAATCCTGTAGGAACAGATATAGGCCCCAGTTTACCAGAAAGAACAGTGTGGTAAATGAAAATATGCGAGTTATTCTGTGTCTCAGAAAAAATGAGGTCAACCATCAGCAACATCTGTAGGCGAGTTATTCTACTTTCCAGAAATTCTGGTGCAATATTGTTCGAGAAGGCGTTTGCTTCACTTTCAAGGAATGGCCACACAGTTTTTGGTCATCTCAAAATTGGAATGAGGATAAAAATATTTATATAAGTTCCGAGAGATTGGAATAACTCTGGAGTTAATAGAGTGCCATTATCAGCCGACTGGCGTTGCGTTCAACCTTTTCAACGTTTTAATTGAATTTTCAATAGATACGGTGATTGAATTTGGATATAATATTGTAGGTGAAAAAAAGTGGAACTGGATGATGTTTTTGAAGTCTTTAATCGGGATGGAGTAAATTAGGATTCTCACACGCCGAATTCTCACAAAAAACAGATGACATGATATAACCACCACAATAAAATTTAGTGTCGACTTGAGAGTCAACTTGCAGTCAGTTGTGTGACTTGATCGCTATTTTTTTATCCTTTTTGTCAAATGGAAACGTCAGGCACTAGCTTTTCCAATTACGTATAAAATTGTGAAAAAAAAAAGAATGTTAGGCAAGAAAATCGGTAGATCGACGAAATTGAATGGAGCTTGTTCAACACTCATAGATGAGTTGCAGTTGGAAGATGCACAACAGTTTAGAAATTCATTGATGGGAAAAACTTCCATTTACTATGACATCTGTTATCTACATTCCGTAAAAACTCCCATTAAGATGAATAAACTCAAAAACTGTCCCATCAGTCTACTCTCGTTTCTCAGGTATAATCTGGTCAAACTTTTCTGGCTAATTTTGAAAAATGTAAATATTTACTGCGAACTAAAAATATAAATTAGTTTGGAGATTGAAGGAATTACAATCTTTCGGTCACTTGAGAAACTCTTCCAACAATGACAGAAAACTTGCGACACTTGCGACACGTGCAGTCTCTGATAGCGAACCCGTTTATTTCCGTGACTGCTCTCAGGCGTTTATCCATTCGTTAGTCTGGTCTCGCGATCACTCTCGAAACTGTTTGGTCTCAAGTGGAAACCTAGCTTAAGAAAGTGAAATAAAAATTTGAATTAACGTGGCCGATACTTGAGAATTCATATCGGAGAAGGAGAAGGGATGTCACCCAATCGGCTGACAAAACCACGACAAGCAGTCACCTGCAAAACCTATTGTATAGTGAAATACTTGTCGTATTTTCCTGAACTCAGTTCAGTAAACATCATCCAGTAAATTCCATTTTGTTTTCTTCAAGTGACAAATTGTTTATCAGGTTGACGAAAAGTATAGTTCGACCCAAATGAAGTGACATTGATCAGAGTTTACAAAACTTGGGAATCACCAAATTCAATTCTGTATGTTCGTGAAGTGGGCCAGTTATGATTTTCAAGAAATTTTCTCAACTGTCTCAAAACGCTGGCAAAAATCAATTAATAAGTGAGTTAGTAAGTAGTTTATTCATTTGGTCCTGTCATTCAATCATTCAGTTACATGATTTCCCTGCAATTTACAATTCTAATTATCATTAATAATCCTATCATAGAACCATGTATTAAACAATCTGTAGCCACTCTGGCCAGTTTGTATCGTGGCTGTTGGCAGATTGATATTGGTTGTGTTATATAATATATAATAGAATAAAATATAAAAACTAAAATAGGTCGTTTAGTTATAAAACTATTGTCTACCTTACTAGGTTTAGGAACCGTAATTGGAGAATGATGGCCAGGAGGGGAGTAGAATAAGGAGAGAGTATTGATCCTTCTGTATAAAAATTATCTCTCTCTCCTGATTTTCTTTTGCAGTCAATCTCTTTCTTTTAATTTCTTCCTCCCTTCAGATCGTGTTCTAGTTCTCTTTCTGTATTTCCATGTCTTTTTCTTTTGTGTAATTGCTTAACAATTCTTTTCAATTTTATTTGTTATTTTTTGTAGCTTCATCTTCTTCTTTCTTTTGGTTGCACATTCCTTGAGCATATTAATACTTTATGTGTTTCTATGAATTGATATACTTTTCTTTTCCAAGCAAATGGTAGTGTGAGAATGCTGAAGCACTGAATGCAGCAGATATTTTGAACAGCCCTTTCCTCGACAGCATTTAAATGTGGTATCCATTTTCGTCAGTTCGAAATTACTTACCTATTATGTGATTTCTTTTATTCTGCCACACAAGTACCTACTTGTAAAATTGTTTTGTAACGCCACTGGTGTTGATTTTGAAAATATTAACAGGATGCTCATAAAATCAGATGTGGAATCATCTGCGATTGAAAAGATAAACTTTAAATACTATCTTCCATCGTCAAGATAACCTCTTGTGGTATTCATGTTGAAAAGGGAAACATTCTCACCATATTGATAAGAATATCTATCAGATGTAAATTCTACCGCCCAGCGTGGTTTTGGCCGGGGAAGTAGTTGTTTTCTGTTAGACATTCACAAAAAATAACTTCATTTTTATCGTGGATTTTTCAATTCACAGAAAAGTCTTTTTATCAATATCCAGTTGAGAATGTTTCCTTTTTCGCCACTGGTGTATTTCCCAGCAATACTAATATTTATCAGTTCACGTTTTTTGTTGTTCGTAGTGTTCACTTTTTTTATGTTCATAGGTGTTCACTTTTTTAAGCGCTGTTTTATAGTTTGCTCACTTGGCTGTTAGGATAGAATAAAAATATGAATTGTATGCATTTAAATATTGTTGTTTAGCAAATTTACTTCATATACAGTTATTTCTGATGTTGCACTTTTTTCACCTTTTGAAGCACTTTTTCAAATACTTCACTTTCCTATGCGTTTTATATTTAAAAAAATTTCTTTGTCTAGGTCGGCCATAATGCAGATTAATTCCTTTCTTTTGACAATTTCACAAATATAACAACAATTCCTAAGGGATAGTTACATTGTGGATGCTCAAATATTCTTTTAGCTTTTAAATACATACAAATATATTTTCTAATGTTGTCTAAACTTTGTTACTGTATTTATATTTTTATTTATTAAAACTTATACAGTGTGCTGTTTTAAAAATGTCTATGTATTAACTTTTATCTAAGGTTTAAGTGAAGTTTTATCAACAAAATTGATGTTTATATGACAATAAAGCATTTCTGATTCTGATTCTTGATCATCTTGAATTCTAACTGACTTGAAACAAATTTCAAATCTGAAAAGATTGAAAGTGGAAACAAAAAAGTATATATAATATATTGCGATACATTGAAATCAATATCAATGTATATCAGAATAATTAGAATGCTCGAGTATCAAATCCACTTTCGCCATCTGTTCTCCATCAGAAACATATGCTAAGTAACTACCAATTTTTTTGAAAAAATATATATTTTTTTATACCAGTTTTCTTCACTACCTACATTACTCTATAGCACATTGTTCGCTTTGTCGGAAAGTCTTCAGATCGAGCACAGAGCAAGACAGTAAATGGTTAAGATGCTCTGTATTTTTCTCTTTTTGTAATATATGCATGTACCTTTACTAAATAGTAAAGGGATTGAATATTCTCAAAGAAATGATATAAAACAATGATGAGCAAATTCCCTTTTTCCTGACTTAAGTTGGGTGAAGCATGGCTTGAGTTCTAATATTTCTGGTAACCCTGAAACTTCAGGAGAATCGGGATTCGGGGAAACGGGGATGGTTCGAAAATAAACTCAACCTATTTTTTTGGACAATATCATAGGCATGCACTGTAGAAATCAATAGGCGAAATTTATTTTTTTGAAAGAATGAATAGCTGCTTCCAGAACCAAGCAACAAAACCTTATCACATACGGTGTGGACTGAGAGTGGGGGTATCACAGGGGGTCATGACCCCTCTCCTAGGGTTAATTTCCAGTGGGAACGCAAGGGAACGGTGTTCCTTACCTCCCAAGAGTGCCGGAACGCAAGGGAACGCACGTAACTCTAAAACTACAAATTTAAAAACAAAGTAGGATCAATTTAGGCTCGCTCAAGTGAGCGGCCTGTGAGCAGATAATAAGCGATTGTGATGCACCGAATCAGGAGGGAGGTCAGTCATCCTGTCCGCGCCACACAATAACAACAAACACCGTCCGCCTACCGGCCACCCTCCATTCCTTCACCGCGCCACTGCCACTGCACACACATCACTGTGGCAATGGCAACACTGATCACAGCATAGGTTACTAGAGAGGGTGGTTTATAAGAATAAATGTAGTTCCTACACTCAAATGTTTAGAAATTAAGCACCGCCCCTTCCCAAATAATCCACACAGTTTCTGGAAACCTTAGTAAACTTGACGGTATACAAAACATTTTAAATACACAATTACTGCAAATGTTTAAGCAATGAAATGAAGGGAGCTGTTAACGAACTGATGAAACTGCAACTCCATGCCAGAAGATGCCCATATTCTCAATAACTCCGTGGCGATATCATCAAAGGTCACCATTTGCAGAAAACAAGTATGGGCAAATAAATGAAGAAGTAAGTGACATTTGCAAATGCCTCAGCCAAAACCAAGCATGAATTTTATTTGCAATTTCAAGGAAACACATTGTTAAATTTATGATGCATTGACTAAAATCTCAACCTAGCAAGTCTGCATCTGACACTAATTGCTTAAGACATGCTCAAGTATAGTCTAGATTTTTATTATCGCATCTATCTCTAGGTAAGAAAATAAGATAGATTCTCCCTCCTGGGTTCAGGAAATAATATATTTTATTTTAAAAACAAAATTTGAAAACCCTAGTTTAATAACAATTGTACATGTTTATTTTCTTTTAATGAGCAAATGTTTCGCTTAGCCGCTTTAGACAAAAAATAGATTTAAAGAGAGCAACAGATGCATTGAAAGATACATAGACGTTCTTGCTTCGGTAAAAGGAAAAATGCAGATATAAATTTTCACTTGTCGAGGCATATGATCTACCTAGAAAACTAGATATAGTGAGATACGGCACCACTTACTGTAGCCCTAGCAGACTATTTCTGAGAGCTATTTATATTACAATTTCGATAGCATAACGACCGATTTAAAAGACCGCCTATCTCCCAGATACCTCAAACCTTTTTGGATTGGTCTTTTTCATGCCAAAACTGAATATACGAAAGCATGACCTTTTTAATGTAGAAGAATTGTATACCCATTATCGCTGGTTTTGCTGCCACTCTGTTTCTGAAGTGGAGGCGAGAGCTCTCAGAGATATTTTGAAAGTGCCCAGTTGTGTGACTTTTATTCTGCCTTAAAATGTTGGCAACCCTCCCCAAAGCGCAACTTCAGAAAGGTCATTTTCCTCTCATGAGCCCTTGAAAAACTTACAAGAGCAAAGCATCAGGCTGGGAGGCTGATGCAGCTTAGCCCTTAAAATGTACATCCCTAGATAGCCCCTGATGTCTCGAAAATAATCACCTGATTTTCTAAAACCAAGTAAAGAAGACTCCCTTCAGTATGTGATTGAGGTTGATTGAGGCTTGTGTGTGTGTTAAAAATATTTCTACCTATATTATACTTGTTTCACTGGCAAAGTTGACTTGGAACTGTACTTGAGCCACGTTGTGACCTCCCTCCTAAAAATCTTGAACTGCGACCGCGCCTGATCACACGACATACACTGTTTTGTTCTGAATGAAAAAAAGTTCTCTTTATCTGACATAAAAAAAATGTATAGAACTTCACGAAGATAATCGAGAAATGACTGGGGACTACGATTTGGCAATGTTGCCAAACTTATTCTCACTAGTGTTTCTATAGAATGACGTTTGAGTCTAGGGTAGTAATTATGCCCCGTAAAATCTTCTTGAAATTTCAGCCACCTTAGTTAATTATTTGCAAACAAACACTTCTATGAGTTTTAGGTACAATTCATAGAAATGCTTATTAAGGACGTCACTAATCTGCCGACTTCCAAAACAATTTTGGTTTACCTTCACCGATCGCATGGCTCCATATAGAATCCAAAAATGCCATCAGCTCTGAAAGTTTTATAACCATACGGGATATAACGAAAGTTCTAGGGCCTAAAAAAAAAAAAAAAAAGGTTCAAGTGCAGTTTTAAATTGGCGGCCAAGTTGAAATATTAAAACAAAACGTACTACTACCTATACCAATACTTGGACACATAGTCGTTTAATAGGAGGTCCAAGAGCTACAACTTTTATTCCGGGAAATATTTTCTCCAAGATGTACATAAAACAAAAAAGAAATTACCCCTGTACCCTTTCCGACCGGCCGCGCCATCAATGTTTTTCAATTAGCACACCTATTCTTCAGGAAGAATTACAGATGTATTTCTCTGGAGCACCTGTATAACCCTGTATGCAAAGAGGCTAAATTAAATGTTATTGAAAGGGCTAAAATTTCCTCTCAAACCCTCCTCATCTATGAACATAGTTTTAAAAAACAGTTGAAATATTTGATAAATCCAGTCGTATGCCTCAACCATATCTAGCCTCTAGACAAATACTTATTCTCAAAAGAAAAAGTAGATGAAATTGACATATTGTTGTGCAACTTTAATTCAAATTTAAACACAACTGTCCTTTTTACATTGCAGGTGAGCCCAGAATTTGTGTATTTAGCCAAGAGCAACACCTTGGATATTCTATTCACTAAAAAGACACTTCGAAAAAATGTATCCTTTTTGGAAAACGAGTCGAAAGGAGAAATAGTACATCAGAATGTTCAAGGTATCAAGGTCACCACTTGAACTGTTTCTAAACATATAAATTGTGATATATTTTGTGTTAGTGAACACTGCTGAGAAAGACCAAATCCAATGTTAAGTCAAATCTTGCTATAAGTAAATGCATTTTTTCTGTGAAATCAATTTATCCATGTGGGGTGGGGGGTAATCTTTTGCACTGCACATATGATAAAGTCCAATTCTGTATGCTTTGTTACTTTTTAATGTACAGCTATAAGCAGAGTCTTGAGATATTAGTTATTGCAGTATACAGAAGTCCTGATGGAAATTTTGAAATATTTTCAGAAAAGCTCATTGAATCTCTACAGTACCTGACTGATAGATACAAAAATCAAAATTGGTGGTAGCTGAGATTTTAAAATCAACTTCTTTAGAACATTCCCGAAATCTTGGAATGTCTCTAGATTGTTTCAATTCCTTTTGCATAACTCCTAAGCAATTCTTTCCAACACGTCGTGAAATTGTTTGATAACATTTGTGTCCATATGAATGAGATCATCAGTCTTGCCAGATCTTGAGTATTAATATATTAATTAAACCCCTACAAGAACATCCAAAAAGGACTTAATGTAGATATATTTACGATTCAAATAATATTGATCGGTTCTTGTCGTCAAACATACCAAATAAAAGTTTGATATGAGTTTTAAAGATTTTCAGGCATCATTTTGAAACTGCGTTGCCTCTAAAACAGTGCTAATGCATCAAATAAACACAAAAGAAAACCTTGGCTAACTAAGGGTTATTGATATCTGGAGAAAAACTGGAAAGACATGTATTTTCTCACTTGAATGGCAGTAATATATGGCCCATGAACCTCTATTTGAAATATAAAAAGATATATAGAAAACTGCTGGTGAAGCAAAAACTGCATGACTGGCAAATTCGAAAAATAAATCCAAGACTGCTCAAGTATATTTTGGAAGTCAAATAAAAAAAATAAACTTCCCTAGTCTTGATAACTAAGCCCTAAACTAATGTGGCACCACCGAGTCGGCGCCAAAACGATTAATCAACGAAGATCATTAAATTACTTCTTGAAAATATTATCAGAATGC
Organism: Gonioctena quinquepunctata; assembly: GCA_018342105.1. Taxonomy (NCBI): domain Eukaryota; kingdom Metazoa; phylum Arthropoda; class Insecta; order Coleoptera; family Chrysomelidae; genus Gonioctena; species Gonioctena quinquepunctata. The sequence continues at coordinate 449,627 of JAFIRS010000976.1, read as the reverse complement.
CACCGTGCATCTCGATGCCATCATTTTACGCTTTACTTAGCTTGTTTGTTTGGGTATGCTGACTCAAAAATTAGTTAATTAAGCATTAGTTTAGATGAAGTTATTAGGACTAAGGAGATTTATTTTATTTTTTGCTTTTTAGTCTGTCTTTTCGTCGGTTTAATTTTTCTTAAAAGTTTTTTATATTAGTGATCTTTTGCCTCTGACTATACCGTATATTTTCATTGTTTGAGAATATTTTTTGCCATTTGTTTAATTCTATTGTTGACGCTTCCAAAATGTATCATATTAAAACTGTTTTTGAAAAATGCCTTCATCTGAAAAGGAAAGGATTGAAATTTAATTATGATTGGAAGTTATGATATGATGCGGACTCAACAAGAGGCATGCAGATTATTCCATGAAATGCACCAGATAGTGAACTTATTTCACAATCTACCGTAAGCAGAATAGAGCGAAAAATACAGAGAATTAGGACACGTGAGGGGTGCACCAAAACCAAGGTAGACCTACAGTTAATGAAAATAATCAACAAGACGAGACGTAATTTTGTCGGCACCTGGATTTTTTACAAAATACATACCTTGATTTGACCCAGCTTTTTCCTGATATCTGCCAAATAGCCAATAATTTAGACCGCAGAAGGCGCACTGCACAACATTTTGATGCATCTGGTAGTGTATCCAGTAGCTGCATAACTACGTAATTTCATATAATAATTTTAATACGTTTATTCTTCATTTTCCTGTTTTTTGTGAAATACAGGTCGCTAACTTTCTAATAAAATTTTGAAACACCTTTTGTATTGTTGCCCACCTCTACCAATTTGGAATCAGCAAGTTAACTCATAAATAAAAAAAAGAGGGTGTTCATTTAATAAAACCATACCGCTGAAGACGTCATCTCGAAGGTAGATCACCCTGTATATTGATTATTATTTAAAAAATATGAATTAAAAATAAAAATCGACCTATTTCGAATTTTTAATGATATTGTTCATTTTAGCCAATAATGAATGTATGCGTTACTTTATGGACACACTGAAAAGGCACATGTATAAATAAGCATGGCCACATATCATTACCTACTACTACAAACTAATGTAACACTTCATTATATATAACAGTTTCTTCTAATTTATCCACTATAACAAAAAGACAACAAAGTACAAAGACACATCCAAACCGAACACAAAGGAACAAAGAAAATTGGAATGATTTGGCAACGCTTATAAGTGCCAACCGACAACGCCGTTATGTTTACAAATATTTGATATAAATACTACCGTCATACGTTCAGTTGATTATCTTCGTCGCACGCATGTAATATGCTTATGAAGTCATACGCTTCTTCATTGTTTGGTGTCCTCCTTGCTATCGCATAAGGGTGCCACGAAATTCGGGTGCGCAGTAGACTAAACGCGTTCTAGTCAGTATATTATAATTACATTTCTATGCTCTTTGCCTATACCACAGTTTATAGCTAAAGATACAGTTCGCTCACTTGGCGTCTGATTTGTATCCCTCGCGCATGCCGCGGAAAAATGCCCGTATTAGTAACACAGAACACGCGATGCGCGAGGGATACAAATCAGACATCAGACGCCAAGTGAGCGAACTGTATCTTTAGCTATAAACTGTGCCTATACCACCTTTAAAGGATAGTTCGTAGATGAAAACCCCGGTGTCGGACCCAGCAAAATCGCTTTGTGGAATTTTTTTAACAACAAATAGTGTCAAAAATGACCACTTTTTTGTTTTTTTACCATTATCTTAAAAAGTATTGGAGGAATCGTTTCGCATTCGATGGAACTTTTATAGAGAATTCAAAAACCTACAGAATATGTTTTTGTGCGGCCGGATCGGTCATTTTCCACTGAAAAATCCGGGAAAACCTCTAAAAAGAGATCATTTTCAAAAAAATCATTTTTTTGATAAATTTTAAGCTGGACAAACAATCTTGCGGAAAATTATAGATAGTAATATATAGTTCAACTGTGCGCAAGATGGTTTCTGTGCGATGTGTAGTATTTGCACAATCGCGTTATAAACAATTTAAGGGCTTATCTTGCAAAATGTGCCGATTCAAGGGAAATCATCGTTCTGTAAACGGCATCTGGAAGTAGAGATCAATATCTACAATTTGTGTATTTCGGATGTTTACCTGAGAGGTGGAAAATGTGTTGAAAAAGTCACTGGAAGTTGCTCCAAACGCTTGAAAGTGCGGTCGAGGCAGAGTCTATGGATTCAATGTAGCCAATTCATTATCGAGAATAGATCAATACATAACCGACATAAAATGTTGCTTGAAAAATTGCGCAGTGTTTGGTGAAAAATTAATTGTCGGATGAACTATGGGTGACTTTCAGCGGGTTGAAAAAATAACATTTTATTGAAAATTTAGTCCTGGCACAAAATAATGCTGATTTTCGGAAAATGATTCATTGTTTTTCAAATTTTCTAAGACTTATTCCAAAGTACGTAAACAGGCCTTCCGAACAGTGGAAGAATTTCTCGAATAACCCTATTATACTAGGAGTTATAGCACCTTCATTTTGAATTTTGGAATATTCTAATTTTTTTCGTTTTTTCCATGCAATTTTCGTCACGATCACGCTGGCGTGTCGTAGTTTTCCATTCCATGTGTGGAATAACATAAAAAATCAGCCTACACAATTCCCATATTGATTACCGCAAAAATGGTTCATTGAAAGATAATCCATCGCTCCCACCGGACTATATGGGCTCAAGACGATTGGTCTGATTGAAATTATATTACGGGGTAAGTTCAGAGTTTTTCATTCGTCGGCTGAAAGCTTCAGGTTAATTCTATAACTTACATATAAAAAAAATCCAATAACAACTACAGGTTGTTACAAAGACACACACCTATTAACGTTCAATTTCTCTATTAATGCATGATTGTGATATATGCAGCCATACATAAGCCAGAAATTACCCGGTAAAGATTTGCGATAATCGCGCCGATGTCGTTTTGACACAGTATGTGGCATTGCGCGCCGCTCCACTGCGACCTCTGTAATGAAAATGCAACATTGGCATTGCTGAATATCACGTTGGTAGTTGGCCCTACAGCTGATTTCGTGTAGGATGTCAAATCGCGTATTTTCTTTTGGCTGGTCTGTCATTGTGGTATATGGTCATGAAAAATAATCACAGTGACGACAGACGGAAATTTTTTCAGATTTGTGTGTTGTCATTCTATCTATTCGGTTAAATATTTTTCCAGGCCAGTTTGAAATGCAATATCTGCGAAACCATTTGAGATATAATAAAAATGGTTGAAATGGAGAAAAAGTTGTCTGTTTAGGTGAATAGGAACAATCTGGCTCTACAGTTTCAGAAATCCTCTACAATTAGTGGCTTCAGAGAGTGAAAACAGTGAATTGTATATATCTAGTCCATGAATCAGTCGATTCTGAATGTTTGGTGAATTTATTGTGTATAATAATGACCTATCTTCCTGACCTAATTTCACTGTTTTCAAAGATATAATGCGCTTAGGCGCTTATATGGGCCATTTTGTTTTCATTGAAATCCCAACAGTGGAATGACGCGGTTGATTAGTAGGATACCCCCAATCGCACCATAATCTGTACCATGCATCTTAACTCTGTCTACACGCTGAAGTCCCGCTATGTATTAAAGCGGGTGGTAGTCTGGAGGCCTACTGGTGGCCGTCGCGACACGGGCTAGCCGGGCCGACGACGTATCATGATTATGGCCCGCTTATGTTGTTTGTCGGCTGTTTTTAAAGTGCCTCTAGAGGCCCACGCTTAACAAGTTTGCTGGGATGGAAAACAGCATTTGGAAAAAGCAGCACTTCTTTCAAAAAAAATTGACGCTCACGTACTGAATGGCTGGAGCTACAATTTCCACTACAGCAATGTAACATTCTTTTGGATTCTATGGAATGTTAAAAAAATTATCATTCTCTGTAATTATTTTGCCGCAACATACAAAACCGACATACTATCTGTTTTCTTTTTTTCATCCGACGGCACATATATAAAATAACAGCATCCTCCTCATGACTTGAACTACTCATTATATAAAAGGTGAATTGAGTTGGTTTGGAAACATACCTCCGAGTACATCGCATGGTTCGTATATGACGTACCCGCGTGCGGTAGCTCTTGGACATCTTGAAATAAACACAAGAACAAAATCCTCTATTAGATTGAAAAGAGTTTTTGAATATCAAAGCTGTAAATTGTAAGAGAGCCAACTTCGCTTGTTTCAACTACTCCTTACTTTCTTTTCTGAAATCCGCTTCATTTGGATTCAATGTAACATTTTCAACCAAAGGAAATTGCGGCCACTTTGAGTGCCAACCGACCCGCGTGCGGTAGTTCTTCGACATCTTGAAATAAACACAAGAACAAAATCCTCTATTAGATTGAAAAGAGTTTTTGAATATCAAAGCTGTAAATTGTTAGAGAGACAACTTCGCTTGTTTCAACTACTCCTTACTTTCTTTTCTGAAATCCGCTTCATTTGGATTGAATGTAACACTTGTTAACCAAAGGAAATTGCGCAGAATGAAATCAGAGCGCGTGCGCACAATAAAAATTGCTGTAATATTCCACAAAACTTCTAAGTATAAAGCAGCTCCAAGATATTAGAGAGTTAAGCTGGATTTATAGTTAGACGGACTGTAAATGTAGACGCACTGCAAAAAGACCAACTTATAATTTATGTACTCCTGTTTATAAATGAACGTAAACGCATGACGTAACGTAAGTGGAACGGAAGAGTTGGCCAACTTTCATCTTTTACACTACGTTTCTTGCGTCCGGCCAATCAAAATAAAGAATTATGTGTGATGTTTTTAACAAGACCTAATTATTCGTTAAATCCTGGAACAGTAATTCACGTATACTTAAAAAATGTATCTGGATCAGCAGCCTTCATCTTTAAAAAATTATTGTAGGCAGTCTCTACTTTTCTATTACGGTTTATGGGTCTTGTTTTGTAACGTCTCAGTCGCATAATTATTGTTCTTCGAGTTTGTCGACACTTTTCCAACGCTACTGCACACAAAAACAGTCCCACGGCACCAAGAAACATACCTTCATGTATTTCATAATCCATTGTGACACAGAAAACGGAGCATAGATAAATATTTAGAATATAATACAAATCCAAACCAACACAGGCTGTTTATGATTCGTATAATGTGTAGGTTATGTTGAATGTCACTATCACTTCTACCCATGCGCAAAAATTCCGTTCCGTCGATTTATGAATTTAATAATATTTTACACTCCGTTTGTTACGTATACAGTGCGTCTACGTTTACAGTCCGTCTAACGATAAATCCAGCTTTATTGCAACGTCCGTTTTATAGTTCTTTTAATAAAGTTTCTTTTATTTTGACATATACACCCATGCGCATTGTGTCCGACTTTGAAGATATCCTCAATCTGAAATCCAGGCATCCCTTACTTCATTTAAATAAAGGCAAAGAACCTTTTATTAGAAGTTCCTTTATTTTGACGGTTTGTTTTTTTTTCTGTCATGTACCTGTCGCCAGTTGAAAACCTAAAGTTTTTTAAGCACTGCTCATCTATATATTTTCAAAATCAAATGAAGCAGTTTTATTTGGCGGTGGTATATTTTCTAACCCAACAATATTGTGAAGAATTAATTCGTCAATGTCTTCATCATTGGCCCCAGCTGAAATTGCTATCTCTATTTGTTCTTCCATAATGACAGTTAAATATAAAAAAATAATCATTTGATCAACAGCAGCTTACGAATCAAGGTGTCATAAAATATAAATACGTTCGTTCGTTTCGTTCATTAATTATGGTCTATCCAATTACTGGATAATATATCAGTCACGGAAATCCACATCACCTAGAAACGTATTCAGTCGGCTTCGATTTCCCTTCGGGGGGAACCGGGATAGTCTCACTCGAAGTGATACCTCAAATGCCCATTACTTTCACAACATGTAATTTTTAAACTTTTCAATGCACGTGGAACGGCTGTACAAAAACTGACATTTACTTGACTTCCGGTCCGCGTGGTCAGACAACCGCCTCCCACGACCCCAGGAAGTCGAATCCCAAATATAAATACAATCTTTGTAGGTTAGCTTATAGAGATATGTTACTTTCGTTAACAGCGCCTTACAATAGTTCACTTTTGAAATCGCGTCAGAGGATACTTTATTGTGGATCTTTTAATAAAGTTGCAATTGTATCAATCAGTTTTTCTTTTTTAATAATTTTTTCAACTTTACCACTTATGTTGGCAGTATTGTCCTGATTCCCAATAAACCAGAATTTGTTCCAAAGATTAGAAGGTTCCTATTCCAATTTAAAGGTCAGAGTTCAATGGAGCGGCAAACCAAACAACCAAACCTCAGAGGAAATGGGCGGAGCTTCCTATCTCTGTGTATAATCTGTGTCCTGGTCACAGACCTCAAGATGTCAATCTTGTTGACAAAGCTTTAAATACAGGTATAAAACAACATATTGTACAAAACACAGTGTTTGCTGTACGATGTCTAAAAACCCTGGTGCTTGCACTTATACCTGTAGAAATTTGGGATCCACTTGGCGACAATAATAATAGAGATTACTGGCGTGTCAGATGGCGCCAATTTCGTTTTAGTTTCAATTCAGTAACAGGGTATATTTATTTCCTCAGATTTCTTTTTGAGGCGAACTGTTCGCGGGTTCTAATTATAGCTTTGCTATTGGTTGAAAAGAGACATCTGTCAAACTTCACCAATAGCAAAGCTGGAATTAGAAGTTCCCGAACATTGCACAAAGAAAGCACTATCGTGTTTTTTTTCGTATTTTGTACCATTTGAATTTGAGGTTAAGTAAATTTTGACAGACGGAGAATTGGAAATGAAATTGTCATTAAATTGCAGAAAATATAAAATTCAATGTATACAATATGATGAACTATGGAAATATCATTATTAGTCAATTCGTCAAGATTTGTACTTGCTTTTGGTACTGAATACAGGCGAAAATTCGAATCTGCGGCTTTATGCTGTCCACACAAAATACAAATGTGGCCCATTCTACAAAAAGTATCGTTACACACTACACTACCTGAAAATAAACAATTCCTCACGCACTAATGAACGAGTTATTTTTTAAAGAACAAACTCAGGAATAAGCTAAGCAAGATTTAAAATCAAAGAGATGGAAAACGCATAGATACCGACAAAACACTGAAAATAATAAAATGCTGCAGATGTCGGAAATTAAGTTCTGACATTAAGCGAGAATATAGACAAACATTTTTGGACGGCGCCATCTACCACAGAGAGTGAAGCTGTGTTGACGTAACAGGTGGTGTCTCCTCGAAAATCTAAACAATATCGAATCAGTTCATTCACCAGGGTTTTTAGACATCTTAGTTTCCGGTCATACAAGGTTTAAAAAGAAAAAATGATGCCGCAAGTATTTAAAAGTTAATGGGCAAATACAATCGAATTAAAAACAAATAGATATACAATACAGATAAATTTACATAAGTATACATTTTCAAATATGGTCAAACTATCATCAGATTTTCATCGAAATATTCTTGTAAGACGTAGTACGGTCTACTACACAGTAGATTTTTTATGTTTTTCCTGAAGGTCACAATATCTACATTAGAGTCTCTGATTTCGACTGGCAAATGATTATACATTTCAACTCCATTATGAATAATCGAATCCTTGATTTGGGACGATGAAGGTAGGGGTAGTTTCAAATTATTCCTAGAGCTAAGTCTTGTGGAATAGTGAGAAGAAACGACTTCGAATTTCAGTATATGTTTTCTTTTAAGACACACAGTTTCTAAGATAAAAAGAGCTGCAACAGTCAGTATTTTCATATCAATGGAAAGTTCACTGCATGAATCGCGTGGACCAATTTTAACCATATATCTGATAGCCCTTTTCTGAATTTTGAGGACTGAGTCCAGCAAATTTAGGCTACACACTCCCCAAAAAGGAATGCCGTACCTCAAATGTGATTCAAACAATGCGTAGTAGGCTGTTTTGGCAGTAGATACTCCAAGCTCCCTAGTAATTATTTTGATTGTTTAACAACCGGAAGTAATTTTTCTTATTACTTGTTTTGTATGTATATCAAACTTCAGTCTTTTGTCAATATTCAAACCCAGAAATCTGCAACAATCCTTATTTTCTATGATATCGTTTCTTGAAGTGTACATTTGAATGAGATAATATTCGTTTTTGAGATATTAAATGCTAAGAGGTTTGAATCACACCAAGATTTGACCATTTTTAAATCGCAACATATTTTCTTATTAAGATCTTCAACTGTCTTGCTCTTCCACAAAATTGTGGTATCATCGGCAAATAATGTTAGTCTACCGGATATGTTGAGATTTGAAAGATCGTCAATGTATAGCAAAAACAATGTTGGTCCTAGAACCGATCCCTGCGGCACTCCCGATTCTATTTCGTTGGTCCTTGAGTATTCGTGGGTCTTCACTGCTTGCCTACGTTCTGTACGGTACGACTCAAACCACTTTAGAGTTACTCCTCTGCACCAGTAGTTGTGAAGTTTTCGCAAGAGTATTTCGTGATTTACGCAGTCAAAAGCTTTCGTTAAGTCACAGAACACCGCAGCGGCAGTATCTCCGCTTATGTCTGAGTAAAGCTCATGAAGAAAGGAAAAAATTGCATCGTGTGTGTTCTTTCTATTTTGGAACCCAAATTTATTTGTGTTGATGATTTTATGAGTGTTAAGGAACTTAATGAGTCTTTTTTTGACAAGTTTTTCAATAATTCATGCAAGGGTTGGAATGAGGGAGATTGGCCTGGAGTTTGAGGGATCATCCAGGTTACCGCCCTTGTGTAGTGGTATTACTATTGTCATTTTTTTAAAAGATGGAAATATACCGTCGCGGAACGTCATATTTATCAGTGAAACTAAAGTATCGAGAGCAACTCTTGGAAGATTATCGAACATTTTTATGGAGATTTCATCAAGGCCAGTGGCTTTTTTGTTTTCTATTTCTTTTAATACTTCCAACAATTCGTCGATACTTGTGTCGTGAAATATCAAATTATTTTTATATCTTCAAGATATACTAGTGGGTCATGTGGAGCTATAGTGTTCTCGTTAAGTTTTTTGGCGATTGATCAGTAGTATTCATTCATATCATTTGCACTAATAGGAATTTCTGAATAATGTATTATTTTTTTTGTTTGTCCCTCAGGTCGTTTATAATGGAACATGTTTCTTTCATTTTGTTGTTCGATTTTTCTATTCTATTTTTGAAGTACTTCTCTTTTGCAAGTTTAAATATAAATTTTGCGGTATTTAATAAAATGTTCATGAAAATAAAGATTATTAGTGAACTTCCGTATATAATGTAGAGAGCGCAGATTTGTTGATGACTTTTTTATTCCCTGTGTTAACCAGGGTTTCTTCCGTTTCTTTTTAATTTTGTGAATGGGGAAGGACCGACCGAAAACATCAGTGAGTTGATTGTAGAAGGCCAGGAAGGGGTCGCCAAGATGCATAATAACTCCCCAGTCGAGGTCAAGACAATTTTGATGGAATCTGTCATAGTTTGTACTGCTATAAATTCTACCAAATATGTGTTTTTCAACTGTGAAGTCATTTATGGGCATTGGTAGCATTGCGCGCGGATAAGACAATTTGGTTCAATTAAAGTTGTCCAATTTTGTACGTGTTGTTAATTTACAATTATCCCTTGTATGCGTAAACTAATTATGAGGTGAACTTATGATTGCTAATTGTTAATTACTACTTTTCAATTGGTGGTGCATGAATTCACCATAACAACTAGAATTTCGCTAACTTTTCACTTTAATTGGACCAGTGACACCACTCTGCTACTTCAGCTTCGAAAGCTCCTAATTGCGCATACGTAAAAAATTAATACAAATTTTGTTAATCTACTGAATTAAAATAACTTTTTGTAAAAATTACTGTAAAATCATTGAGAAGGCATTAACAATTGTATGTATATGTATTATGCCAAAATAAAGAACACATTATGTGTGTTACTGATCATGCGCAATACGCACCAGAAGCCTCGCACCCATGTTAAAAAAGCAGGTATTAAGAACATTACGGGCACTTGTAAGTAAAGTAAATATGGCTGCACAACACAGGTTATTACCCTTATTATCAGTGCAATTGAATGAAAAATTAATTGATGTTGCTTCATTAGTACATACAATAGTTTTAGCACATAATTGTATCCAACTACTACGATGGTTGAAATGCCATGGCCGCCCACAAGGAGTAAATTTGTAGAAAGGTTAGGATTACAATGATATCCATGTCAGATTTAAATTAATTAATTTATTAATAATTAGAAGAATACAGAAAAATAATAGAAAATACAATTGAGAATGTTTTCCTTTTCAACAGAAAATACAAATCATTAATAGTAAATGTAACCACCTCTTAGCTACTTTTACCTGTAAAAAACATCCATCATTTGAGGTTATAGCACAAACTATCACATTAACTATCAAATGGATCAAAATTACCTGATAAAATTATTTTTTTACACAACTGATGGGATCAGTATGTTCTATTGTTGGACCACTTTCACCTACGAAGTGGAGTAAACAAATAGATGTATCTTTGTTAACACGATCAATCAGTTGGAATCGACCATCACATCGTCCACATCTTTTGATCCACAAATCACATTTAGCACACTTAGGACACATTTTTAGATTTTTTTGTTCCGTTGATATAATTAGTTTTTGACGATATTCGCGACAAGGCTCCGGAAAAATAATAAAATAAGTTCTCCGAAAATATTTTATGTGTATCGCTGCGACATACCCCATAACAACAGCGTTTTTTCACTGCATTTTTTACTGATAATAATTATATATATATATATATATATATATATATATATATATATATATATATATATTTATATATTTATATATTTATATATTTATATATTTATATATTTATATATTTATATATTTATATATTTATATATTTATATATTTATATATATATATATATATATATATATATATATATTTATCAATTTGATTGTATTATTATTTTATTCTTAGTGTAAAATAACTGAAACCATAGAACTGATCGTAGATTAATAATTGAAAATGTTTTTTTAATACATAAAAACCTTCATATCCATGGGTTAAGACTCGTCCATACTCAAGGCTCTGGAAAACTAATAAAATAAGTTCTCCGAAAATGTTTTACTGCGTGTATCGCTGCGACATATCCCATAACAACAGCGTTTAAAAAACTCTATTACTTACGTTAAAGTATGGCGTTTGGCAATTAATATCGTCCAGTTAGCCGAAGCTCAAAAGTTTGGGAGGATTTGAACCCCCACGCCTGACGATTTTTTTTTATTTTTCACTTTGAAATTGAGAAATGATTTAGTTTTGGGATGAATATTCAAATAAAAAAATATTTCTCAATTTCGATGGGAAAAATAAAAAACAAATCGTCAGGCGTGGGGATTCGAACCTTCGCCAGTTTTTGATATCAGAGCTTAGATCTTGCGTCTTAGACCGCTTGGCCAACCGGACGATATTAATTGCCAAACGCATTACTATACTTCAACGTAAGTGAGAAAGTTGTTTATGTACTTTCTTACTTTTTAGTGCGTTAAAAGCGTGTCCTCATCTTTGGAGAGACTTCCATGGAAAAACGGAAATTAATGCTACATATAAAACTACGTTGTCAGCTGGGGTCAATATCACCAATTATACAAATTATGTTATTAATATTCATAAATAGTTTTTACCTTACATATTATGTATTGATTTCGAATAAAATTTAATCTTCATACTATGTACAGAGAATATAATAACAATGAAGAAGTACTTCAAGTAGTTTAGCCTCAAAATTATAACAAATTTTATTCCTGTATTTTTAGCAACTGGTGGTGAAATTTACTTTCATCACCAGTTGCGAAAAATTTTACTTTTCGCAACTGGTGATGATTTGATAACGTCAACGAGTTTTGAAAAGTGTCACTTTAAACGTCAAAATTAGAAAAATTAAAATATTTATTGGAATCCTAGATCTGCATATCCCCAACGAGATTGTAATAAACTTCCTGCACTTTCCTTATAATATAGTATATTAGGAACACGTGTTCTTTTATTTTTGTTTGCAATACTTCGTAGAGTTCTGAGTCGGCAAATTTCATAGATATTCAACAGATCCTCCATAATTAATGTAAACATACATAATGCCAATAGAAACTAAAGATTCAGGTTGGTTATATGACGAAGGTACAGTACAGAATGATCTAAATTATGTGGTTCCATGGTTTGTCCGAATCCGCAAAAAGTTAAAATATTTTAACTTTATGTCTGGCAGCCTTTTTGTTCGCACAAAAATTTCGACATTCGGATGAGTATTTTTTCGCTTTTATACACGTAAAGTGCCCGAAAAGCATGGCGGAAGTTGAGGCATGGCACAACAAATTTTCTAGAATGAAAAGGCCTATTGGTGTTAGACACAAATGAAATTGGTATGGTGTATGTTTGTTTGGAGTAGAATTTGGAAAATGCAAGGGTAACCTTGTGGCGGTTTTCCTAGATATCAAGGGGGCTTATGACAATGTTTATTTACAAACTATACAATTATTTGATACAATACGGAATCAAAACTGATATAGTCAATTTAGTATTCAGAATATTAGATAATAGGAAAATATATGTAGAAGCTGAGGATGGGAACATGCATGGACCCCGTATAACATCAAAGGGATTGGCTCAAGGATCTCCATTGAGCCCCACGCTGTTTAATATATATATATATATATATATATATATATATATATATATATATATATATATATAATATATATATATATATATAATATATATATATATATATATATATATATGTATATATATGTATATGTATATATATATATATATGTATATATATATATTTGCTCATTATTTGATTTAATTCATCATAGTAGAATCATAGCATATGCGGACGATTTGGTAGTTATAGTAAATGGACAAGAGATAACAGAGATTGAAAATAAAGTTAACCTGACCTTACACATAATCAACCAATGGATGATAGACCATGAATTTCAATTAACCATTGCAGAGTGTGAGGCAATGTGGTTTCGTCCAAATAAGAGACAGGCTACATTTCCTAACATAATAATTGGAATAAATGAGATTAACTTACATAATGAAGTAAAATACTTAGGGGTAATCTTTACTTATGACCTATCCTGGGATAGACACATTGAAAACATCATTAATGAAGCAAAACAAGGGATAAACATAATGAAATGTTTTTGCAGAGTGTGGTGGGGAGCCGACCCCAGATCGATATTAATGGCTTTTGATGGTTTAGTAAAATCACATATTGATTATGGATCAATATTATTCAGTCCTTGCACAAAAAAGAGTTTGGATAAATTGAACAAAGTACATAATCATGCAAGGGATGCGAATTATCACGGAAACCATGAAATCCACACCAATCAATGCCTTATACTGGGCGGAAAAAGGGAAATTAGTCTGGAATTTAGAAAGCAATGGTTAGCTGCAAAATGTATTTCCAACAGAATAGATCATTTATCTCCATTAATGCAGGTAATAATTTTTTTAAAAATATGCGAAAATAAGACAGGATATTGGAAAAAAAGAAAAACTCAGCCAAAATTCAGCCATTTGAGAGGAACATATGTAAAAATGATATATCAACATGCTACAGTTTTGATTATGAGATATACACATATCAACCTAACATTACAGATTTAAATTTAGAAAAACATGATATACTCAGCAGACAGAAATTCAATGAATTCCTAGAGGAACAATATCAATACAAATTGGTATATACTGACGCATCAACATCAAATAACAAAGTAGGAATAGGTATTAATATACCACAGTTAAACTATTCCTTTTCGGCTAGACTACACGATCTAACAAATATATGTGAAACAGAAAGTATAGCTATACACCAGGCCATGACGACATGCCTTGAGAAAAACTTGAAAAAAATATACATTCTAACTGATTCGAAAAGTGCCCTGGAAAAAAATGCATGTACAAAATTATTTTCAAAGACAGATTATATCACTATGAATATTAAACAAATAGCTTATTTAGCCGCACAAATATGAATAATATTTAAATTTGCATGGATACCAGGGCACTGATATTGAGGGTAACGAAAATGCAGATAAACTGTCTAAGGTGGGGACAATTCTTAATGTTCCACTGGACATCAAAAAATGATAAAAATTGCGTTATACCTTTAGTATACAATAGCATTAGAACGGAATTTTATTTACAATGGGAACGCGATATCAAACAAAGAGGGAAATCTTACTTTGGTATTCATACAGAATTTCCAAGAGATATATGGTACTTTGAAATTCCTTATATGAGTAGAAGGCATATTACAACAATTATTAGATTAAAAACAGGACATTGTTTGAGTAAGGAACACTTATATAAAATAGGGGTTAAGGAAGACCCTCATAGTGAATGTGGTGAAGTAGAAAGTATAAATCATATTTTTTTGAAATGTCCTATGAATAGCCTACCAACCAGTAACATATATTTGGAAATTAATAAAAAAGGAATATAAGCACCATTTAACATGATTGAGGTTCTTAGGAATTTGAATTATCCCATTATCAAAATCATAATGCAGTTTATGAACCATAACCAGATCAAGATATAATCACCTTCTATAATCAACTCTCTAACCAAAAACCCATCCTTACCTACGTTTATACAATTTGTGTAGCCCACTAATATTCTTTATGCACAAGAAGAGGATAATGAAGAAAATAGCCCATAATGGAAACTCGGCATAAAATAAATCTTACACCTTCAAGCAAGCAAATTTGAAATAAAATTAGGGTTGTAAAATGATCTAAGGATCAGACTAACGTACAACCCCTAAGTGCACCGAAACCGGAAGCATAAGCCAAGAAATAAGGAAGAAGAAGAAGAGGGTAACCTGACAAATGACAGAAATAATAACCTCAAGTTCAAAACACTGAACTAGTACAAATCTTTCATATATCATATATCATACATCAGTATTAATAACAAGTGCAAAAAACTCAACATAAAGAAAAACTATGATCATTTATTTATTCTAGTTTCGGTGTAAAACAGTAGCAAACTAAATTGTTAATTACGCGTTATTCAAGCAAAGTGATGTAAAAATGAACTGAAGTTGGGAATTTCCACAATGCCGAGTTCTTTGTTAGATGAAGGTGCTTCATCCACTACAGGAAGCGATTTGTTAGTTCCTAAAGTTACCAGATTCAGGGTAGGCTATATAAGTTTCTGATAAAACTTTAATTTTGCCTTTTTCGTGCCTCTGTGAAATACTCTATTATACTAAAGAATTACGAATCTAAACTTCGCATTACAATATACCAGAAAAACACACTGCATGACATTTATTGACTGCATATCACAGTTTTCTTGTGATGTAAAAACTGATATTGAATATCAGCGTTCATCTGGAGGTTTTGATGCAGAAAAATAAATCAGCCTGTATATTGAACTTCAATATATTCTAGTTAAACATTAAATAAAAGGTTATCAAATGGTTGAAATACCCCACCAAAAAATAGTAATGTTAACATTGTTTTCTCTATTATTTAGTGCGTTTTCAAATATAAATATTAACACCAGAAGTTAATGCAGATCTAAAAACTGTTTCATAAAAATGTTCATTCGTACAAGTCATATTTACAATAAGTGCATGCACTATTCTAAGTGTTCTTGCTCATTAATATAATATTCTTCAAAAGGCATGTCTTAAGAGAGGTTTATTTTTTGAGCTTCATGCAGGGAAACAGTATGTTGCACCTGCACTACTCGCAGAAAAACATTTTACTAGATATTACCCATTGAATTCATATATTTGTAAATACCTATTTATGCTCCATAATTCATTCAATTTGGTTGTACCATGGCTTCAAATGCCATGTAAATAGAACAGATCTCTGGTGTATCCTCGCTATTACCTTCACAACCAAAAAGAAATGTCTATGCCATAGTATAAATGGATAATTGTGCCTTTGTTAATCCAAATAAAATATTTGTAGGCCTTGTTCATATCACAGTTAAAAAAAGAATAGAAAATGAAATAACTATCTGAATAAAAACGCTAATTTTCACTTTCAGATTTTTTGTTTTGAATGAAAGACCTTTCACAATATATATCAGATGTAGTTCAATATCTAGCGTAGCTTTAGCCAGGGAGTAGTTGTTTTCTGTTAGATATTACAAAAAATACTTCATTATTTTGTAGATTTTTCAATTTTAGAAAAATCTTCTATTAATATTCAATTGAGAATATTTCCCTTTTTTCAACATGAATGATAGCGATTAAAGTTTATCTTTCAGTCACAGATGGTTCCACATCTAATTTTATGAGCATTCTGTTTATATTTTCGAACAAATCAACCATATTCTGCTTTCAGTATGTGTGTAACAAGGGTAGTTTCTTTAAAATTATCCCCATACCACTGCTCTGATTAACAAACTTTAAGAGGAAGGGTTATTAATTCAATTTTTTCTCATAAATCACATACTTAAAGCAGAATGAGGTACTCAGTCTTTTGGGAAAGTTATTGAACTATTTTATAGAAATTATCCTCTTACCATGGGTGTTATGCAATTTTCCCTTGATAAAACACACACTGAAATAATGAAAAAAGAAACTCTTCCATTTGAGAAAATTATTGAATCATGTAATTCCCCAAAAACATAATTACCCAACTTTTTCTTTCCTTCCCTAATCTAATTTCACACTTTACAACCGAGTCTTGAAATGTCTAGGCACTGTCCAACCCAAACTATGAAAAATTTGTTTGAAAATATGAACAGGATATTCATAAAATCAAATGTGGAATCATCTGCGACTGAAAGATAAACTTTAGTCAATATCTTCCATCGTTCAAGATAACCTCTTGTGGGGTATTCATGTTGAAAAGGGAAACATTCTCAATTGAATATTGAATAGAAATATTTTTCTGTCAATTGAAAAATCCACGATAAAAATGAAGTTATTTTTTGTGAATTAGTAGTAGAGGATACACCAGTAACAAAAAATCATGGTAAAAAATGATGTAAATATACAGCATTAAGTGACAAATTCAAATTAAATTTATTCAGTGCTTTTTCGGATGTTACATTTCATTCTTAAATCTGAGATATTTATAATATATACAGTATATACACAGTAATGACATTACAGAATCGCACCATTGCCGAAAGCTTGTGTGCAATTCCGTAGTGCACATACCCCAGTGGCATATCGGAGAAAACTGGAATCATTACCCCTGTAATGATAGGAGTTTCGATCCTAGTTGATCTCAAATTGTACTCGTCGATTATGGATTTAGGGAATGTTTAGTTGGAGTAGGTTGTTTGTCTTCTCCTGTTATTCACTTATACAACAGTTTTGGGGGTTTGTCATCATGTTGAAGGGTTGTTCAGTTTGTGTTGTGTGTGGAATTATGTCATGTGCTCTCGGAAAAAGTGACACTTATATCCTCAAAATATCGGATTATTCAGATATTTTCATATTATTGAATAATACAAAATAAAATCAAATGGCACACAAAATATTACAATAAGAAGGAATTTCAAATATTTTAATGACACAAATTTTCATTTTTTTTTTAATTGATTCAATCTGGGATACAAACAATATTCATGATTTATCGAGAAGGTTGGTAGAAAGTTTTGAAAATTAAATATATTTTGTCTTTGGAAATAATGTAAAATATGCAATAACTCCCAGTGTAATGTTTGTTTTCAGATTATTTCATGGAAAATGAAATACTTATAGAGATAAACTATCCAAACAAGCTAAACTAACAGTATGAAATTGATTAGAGTTAATATAAGAAATTATTATGATAAACGTATTTGACAATAGGAGTGATGCAAAAACTATGTGGAAAATCTCACTTGATGAAAAAACATCAAATTCCAAGAATAAAAAAAATATAAGGAGATTGAACATGCATTCAATTACCGGCGTGAAGTTAGCAGCTAATTTCCAGCAGCCAAAATTCCCATGAGATCTGGCAGCTACTTTTTGGCAGCTAAATTTCTCACGATCCTTTTAAGAAGAGAAAAGCTCTCGATTGCCATTCGAAGAAGGGAACTTGTCTTTATTTTCATATAGATTGAAAAAGTGATATGATTGTTGTTCGTTGTGTCATAAATGACTAAAAATAATTGAAGGAATTTTATGAATTTCTATTTGTAATTGCTCATTCAACCTATACATTTTTACAATCGCATCGTTGAAAGTGTTATCACAGCGTATTTCATAAGGAAAATATGTAGTTGCATGGCTTATGAAATTGCAGAAAACTCCAATTCCTTACCTGCCGTGAGAGGGGAAGAAATCGCTCTCTGATGATTTTAATTAAAAAAAATCCATACCATCTTTAAAAAATGTTGTGTAAAGATGATTTTTATATGAAGATGTAGTCTTTGCAAGGGTTTATGAAATTGCAGAAAACTCCAATTACTTACTTGCCGTGAGAGGTGCTGAAATCACCCCCTGATGATTTTAATTTAAAAAAATCCATACCATCTTTAAAAAATGTTGTGTAAATATGATTTTCATATCAAGAGGTAGTATTTGCATGGCTCATGAGATTTCAGAAAAATATTTTTCCTTACTTGCCGTCGGAGGGGTTGAAATCATCCCCCGATTACTTCAATTTTTCAAAAAAATCCATATGTTGTGTAACTATGATTTTCATATCAAGAGATAGTATTTGCATGGCTCATGATATTTCAGAAAAAAATGTTTCCTTACTTGCTGTCGGGGGGTTGAAATCATCCCCCGATGACTTAAATTTTTCAAAAAAATCCATACCATCTTTAAATAATGTTGTGTAACTATGATTTTTATATGAAGAGGTAGTATCTGCATGAATTACGGGATTTCAGAAAAATATTATTTCTTACTTGCCGTCGGAGGGGTTGAAATCATCCACCGATGACTTGAATTTTTCAAAAAAATCCATATCATCGTTAAAAAATGTTGTGTAGGAATGATTTTCACATGAACAGGTAGTGTTTGCATAGCTGATGATACTGCAGAAAATTCTCATTCTTTACTTGACGTCGCAGGGACTGAAATCATCCCCTGAATAATTAAATAAAAAAAACATATCGTAAAAAAAATTAAGGATGATTTTCATAAAGAGAGGCATGGCTGATGATATTGCAGGAAACTCGTATCCCCTGCTTGCCGTCGGTAGGGGTGATGATCAGTTGATGACTTGAAAAAAAAACATCATCGTTAAAAAAAATGTGTAAGGATGATTTTTAAATAGAGACCTATGAGATTGCAGAGAACTGCAGTTTCTTACTTGCCTCCAGAATAAGAAATTCATCTCCTATTGATTTTATTTTGAAAAATCCGTATCATTGGTAAAAAATACTTGCCGTCCGAGTGGTGAATTCATCGAAGATTTTCATACGAAGATGTAGTATTTGCATGGTGATGAGATTGCAGAAAACTCCAACACCTCACTTTCCGTAAGACATGCGGAAATCATCCCCTATTTACTTTATTACAAAATATTAATATAATTGGCAAAATATGTCTCACGATGCATTTCTTATAGGAAAAAATGAGTTTTGCTGCAAATGAAAACAATCCAGCGGCACGTGTCGGCGTGGCGGCCTGTTTTAATGTTTTTGTTCCAATTTTATTACGGAATAAGCCTATGGTCCTATCTCAAGTGGGTAAGGAATAAATAAATCAACGTGGACGTGGACGGTGTTTCTGTTTATTTTTTCGAGTTTCTGTTTATATTGCCTTAAAAAATCAAAGCTTTTGCTGAATTAGTCTTCAATATTCATATAGACGTTTCCATATGTGTCGATTCATTTCATTCCCAACACAATTACGAATGCATCGGAGTGTTTCTATGGCCTATGGTGTCCAAGTTTTGTGCGATTATATTAAGGAGTTTTGAAAATGTTTTTTGGTGAGTACGATTATTTGGCTAGATGAAAGTGTTTTACTGTGGATGATTAATGTGTGCAACAAACTTTAATTTTTCATTTTTGGTCTCATTCGATTCAAAATCGATGTTATGTGCATATTGAAGACGCGAATGGAGGATATTATAGGTTCATTTACAAATTTTCGAAATTGTGATTGCAAGAATACAGGAAAGTATTGAGAATCTGAAAAAATGGACTAGAATATTTATTTTCTTCAAACGACATAATTACAAAACATTCGTTACTGAAATTTCAATATTTTTGTTGAGCTTTGGGGCCATACATTAATTACGTCACACAATGAAACAGATCGAATTGAACACCCGCCATCAGCGACTGTGTAGTGTATGGAAACAGGAACGTAGAATACGTGTGACATCCTCATCTTTTGGCAGAATATGTAAATCAAGAAATATAGAATCGTTCAGAAATATCGTAAAGGGTATGCTAGAACAAAAAGAGTTACATACTCCTGCCATACAGTGTGGAATAAAAAATGAGAACATTGCGTTGAAATCATATTCGAAAATAAGGAAAGTGAATGTACAACAATCGGGTTTGTGGATTCATAGTGATTATTCCTTTCTTGCTGCATCCCCAGATGGACTTGTAGGAGATGATGGTGTTATAGAAATAAAGTGCCCATATAAAATCAAAGCTCAGGATCCATCCGAATGCAAAATTGATTTTCTGACTAGCAATAATTCACTGAGCAAAAAAGTCATAATTACTACTTCCAGATACAAGGTATACTGGAAATAACTCAAAGATCTTGGTGTGATTTAGTTGTTTATTCTTGCCAAGGAATAAAAATAGTGAAAGTATTGAGATGCAAAGAATTTTGGGAAAAAATGTTGGTACGAGCTAACTAAATTCTATTATTTTTTCATGCTCCCTGAGATTGTGCAACCAAATTCTAAACTTTCTAGCGAAGAAAAGAAATGGCGCACTTTGAAAAATTTGAAATTTTTAGAAAATGGTTTGGTAGATGACTTCCTATATTATCGGTATTTGAAAAGTAAAAGATTATATACTGTTACTACGTGTCAAAGTTTAGAATATTCAGTCAAGGAATTATTGGTTGACGATTTTTTATCATTAAATGATGAACAGTTGTTGAGTAGTTTCATCATAGATCATTCACTATTTTTATTGAATAAAACTAATGAATTCGAAATATTTTCTGTTGAAAAAAGTTCCGTAATTTTTAGTGAGTATGCAATGAATGAAAATTTCATCAATTCTATTGAATTTCCCAAAAATCAAATTGTTATGCCTATTCAACGTAATAGCCATTATCTTTTAGCCATTGCAGACTTTGAAAATAAGGTATTCACTTTTATCGATTCTCTCGGCAAAGAAAAAGAAATTAATACATATTATTTCTCAAAATTCCTAGAATTATTGAAGCTTAAGAACTATGATGAATTAAATTGGGCCGTTAGAAATGAACCGCATATTATACAAGATGATGTTTATAACTGTGGTATTTACGTTATTCATTTTTTCGAAAGATTAATGAACAAAAAATCATTGAATGATATGGTCGATATCAATAAATATAGAAGAGTTCTGAAATATTTTCTCCTGAAAGAATCTAGTGACATGAAATTACGGTGCCTTTTTTGTGCACAAATTGTTTCAAATTCGTACTTCAAATGCAGAATGTGTTTTCGAATGATACACAATGAGTATTTATTGAATACCTTAGAAGAACGTGAAGGTCTAACAGTTGAGAATAAAACCATCAATGATATGTGTGATTTGTGCAGAGTCAATTAGTTTTCCAATTTATTATTTTTATCCAAGTTTTCTTCATGTACTGGTAAATATTGCTATAGCCAACAAATTTTCCTCCTAGACGTAAGAAATTTGTATATGAATATTTTGTATACCTATCTGATGTTCCTTTGTTATTTGTTCATTGATGATTTAAAAAGAATTTATTTGAACCGGTAGTTTTATTGCCTTATCTTGAAGAGTCGAGAAACTAGAAATGGCCCATAATGGATTTGCTTTGGTCAGTTTCAACTAACATATTTCAAAACAAAATATATAAAGATAGTTATATCCGATGAGAGTTTGCAATACAGTCATATATTTTGAATTATTTTTATTAATCAGTTTGACAATTCTTCAAAAGAATGTGTCTCACAATAATTGTCATACGGAGTGTCAGCCGTATGACAATTATTGTGAAACACATTATTTTGAAAATGATCGGGAATTTGGAAAAAAAAATGTCAAATGGAATTGGTATCAACGATTAAAGCATTTCACAAATTTATGAAGCATAAATTCACTATATCTTCATATGGATGAGAATCAGCACCTCCGACGGCAAGTAAGGAATAATATTTTTCTGAAATCTCATGAGCCATGCAAATACTACCTCTTGATATGAAAATCATAGTTACACAACATTTTTTAACGATGATATGGATTTTTTTGAAAAATTAAGTCATCGGGGATGATTTCAACCCCTCCGACGGCAAGTAAGGAATAATATTTTTCTGAAATCTCATGAGCCATGCAAAACTACCTCTTGATATGAAAATCATAGTTACACAACATTTTTTAACGATGATATGGATTTTTTTGAAAAATTGAAGTCATCGGGGGATGATTTCAACCCCTCCGACGGCAAGTAAGGAAACATTTTTTCCTGAAATATCATGAGCCATGCAAATACTACCTCTCGATATGAAAATCATAGTTACACAACATTATTTAACGATGATATGGATTTTTTTGAAAAATTTAAGTCATCGGGGGATGATTTCAACCCCTTCGACGGCAAGTAAGGAAAATATTCTTCTGAAATCTCATGAGCCATGCAAACACTACCTCTTGATATGAAAATCATAGTTACACAACATTTTTTAACGATGATATGGATTTTTTTGAAAAATTTAAGTCATCGGGGGATGATTTCAACCCCTCCGACGGCAAGTAAGGAATAATATTTTTCTGAAATCTCATGAGCCATGCAAACACTACCTCTTGATATGAAAATCATAGTTACACAACATTATTTAACGATGATATGGATTTTTTGAAAATTTAAGTCATCGGGGATGATTTCACCCCTCCGACGGCAAGTAAGGAATAATATTTTTCTGAAATCTCATGAGCCATGCAAACACTACCTCTTGATATGAAAATCATAGTTACACAACATTTTTTAACGATGATGTGGATTTTTTTGAAAAATTTAAGTCATCGGGGGATGATTTCAACCCCTTCGACGGCAAGTAAGGAACAATATTCTCTGAAATCTCATGAGCCATGCAAACACTACCTCTTGATATGAAAATCATAGTTACACAACATTTTTTAACGATGATATGGATTTTTTTGAAAAATTGAAGTCATCGGGGGATGATTTCAACCCCTCCGACGGCAAGTAAGGAAACATTTTTTCCTGAAATATCATGAGCCATGCAAATACTACCTCTCGATATGAAAATCATAGTTACACAACATTATTTAACGATGATATGGATTTTTTTGAAAAATTTAAGTCATCGGGGGATGATTTCAACCCCTCCGACGGCAAGTAAGGAATAATATTTTTCTGAAATCTCATGAGCCATGCAAACACTACCTCTGATATGAAAATCATAGTTACACAACATTATTTAACGATGATATGGATTTTTTTGAAAAATTTAAGTCATCGGGGGATGATTTCAACCCCTCCGACGGCAAGTAAGGAATAATATTTTTCTGAAATCTCATGAGCCATGCAAACACTACCTCTTGATATGAAAATCATAGTTACACAACATTTTTAACGATGATATGGATTTTTTGAAAATTTAAGTCATCGGGGATGATTTCAACCCCTCCGACGGCAAGTAAGGAAAATATTTTTCTGAAATCCATGAGCCATGCAAACACTACCTCTTGATATGAAAATCATAGTTACACAACATTATTTAACGATGATATGGATTTTTTTGAAAAATTGAAGTCATCGGGGGATGATTTCAACCCCTCCGACGGCAAGTAAGGGAACATTTTTTTCTGAAATATCATGAGCCATGCAAATACTACCTCTCGATATGAAAATTATAGTTACACAACATTATTTAACGATGATTTGGATTTTTTGAAAAATTTAAGTCATCGGGGATGATTTCAACCCCTCCGACGGCAAGTAAGGAAAATTTTTTTTCTGAAATATCATGAGCCATGCAAATACTACCATTTGATATGAAAATCATAGTTACACAACATTTTTTAACGATGATGTGGATTTTTTTGAAAAATTTAAGTCATCGGGGGATGATTTCAACCCCTTCGACGGCAAGTAAGGAACAATATTCCTCTGAACTCTCATGAGCCATGCAAACACTACCTCTTGATATGAAAATCATAGTTACACAACATTATTTAACGATGATATGGATTTTTTTGAAAAATTTAAGTCATCGGGGATGATTTCAACCCCTTCGACGGCAAGTAAGGAACAATATTCCTCTGAAATCTCATGAGCCATGCAAATACTACCTCTCGATATGAAAATCATAGTTACACAACATTTTTTAACGATGATATGGATTTTTTTGAAAAATTGAAGTCATCGGGGGATGATTTCAACCCCTTCGACGGCAAGTAAGGAACAATATTCCTCTGAAATCTCATGAGCCATGCAAATACTACCTCTCGATATGAAAATCATAGTTACACAACATTTTTTAACGATGATAGGATTTTTTGAAAAATTGAAGTCATCGGGGGATGATTTCAACCCCTCCGACGGCAAGTAAGGAATAATATTTTTCTGAAATCTCGTAATTCATGCAAATACTACCTTTTCATATAAAAATCATAGTTACACAACATTATTTAACGATGGTATGGATTTTTTTAAATTAAATTCATCTGGGGATGATTTCACCCCCTCCGACGGCAAGTAAGTAATTATAGTTTTCTGCAAACTCATAAGCCATGCAAAGACCACATCTCCATATGAAAATCATATTTACACAACATTTTTTAAAGATGGTATGTATTTTTTTAAATTAAATTTATCAGGGGATGATTTCTCCCCCTCCGACGGCAAGTAAGTAATTGTAGTTTTCTGCAAACTCATAAGCCTTGCAAAGACCTACATCTCCATATAAAAATCATCTTTACACAACATTTTTTAAAGATGGTATGGATTTTTTTAAATTAAAATCATCAGAGAGCCATTTCTGCCTTTCTCACGGCAGGTAAGAAATTGGAGTTTTCTGCAATTTTATAAGCAATGCAACTACATAGTTTCCTTATGAAATACGCTGTGATAACACTTTCAACAATGCGATTGTAAAAATGTATAGGTTGAATGAGCAATTACAACTAGAAATTCATAAAACTTCTTCAATTATTTTCAGTCATTTATGACTTAACAATCATATCCCTTTTTCAATCAATATGAAAATAAATACCAGTCCCCGTCTTCGAATGGCAATCGAGAGCTGTTCCCTTCTTAAAAGGATCGTGAGAAATTTAGCTGCCAAAAAGTAGCTGCCAGATCTCATGGGAATTTTGGCTGCTGGAAATTAGCTGCTAACTTCACGCCGGTCATTCAATTGGAGTATAAATAAAATTATTCAGAACATACTACTAAAACATTATTACTATATATTTTATTCCAGAATGTCTACCAAATTCCATTGACATTGAGCTATTATCTATGGACGACCCCAAACAAATTTTATTATCATTGAAAAAAACAATTCAATAGATAGAAATGGTATACATTTGAACATAATCAAAGCCAGTGTAGAGGTGACTGGAAAACATCTACGATCATTCCTCTTCAGACCAGTCAATACATTACCAGTGCATGAACAGTTATTTTCCAATGAAAAATACTTATGTTATAATTTTCTCATTATTTTAATATCTACTTGTGACCCAGAAAAAGGTTGAAATCTGCCACACTACCCTTTTCTTTGAGCATTTCAGGCAGCTTTGACATATATAACCTCCATGTGCCGCCTTACACTGGAGCTGTTTATATGGCAGAAATGTATTTTGCAAACATAAGTCCCTGATTTATATTTATAGACCAAGACCCCTTGTCACTTCAAAAACGTATCTTAAATTTACGGACATTGAATTCGGGAACTTGTGTTTTCTGGGGGGAAGTGATGGTAGGAGGGATGCTGAACTGTTATGAAGAAGGTGAAATATATTGAAAGTTCACGACTGAGGGTAGTAAAAAACAAAAGTTCGCAACAAAATAAAGCGACATTTGTCGATTGCAGTCGTCTAAAGCTTGGCTTTCACCATGCTGCAACATTCAAAATATGTCAATAGAACGGGCCCGAAAAAATCTGAGAGTTTACTACTGACAATTGGAGGGATCTCACTATTAGCCTTCAAACGACACATATTTCTTCCGCCAGTCTTTTTCAATGAGGCCAAAGGGCGCTGGGCCCTCCAGTTTTGGAAAAATTTAGCGATTTTTTTATGATAAGTTTACATTCCAAATTCGGTGGGCCTAGGCCCTTCCGCCCCATTGAAAATGACTGGCGAACGAAATTTATATTGTTCAAAGGCAAATGGTAAGATTCCTCCAATTGTCAGTAGTAAACCTCAGATTTTTTCGGGCCTGTTCTATTGACATATTTTGAACGTTGCAGCAGGTGAACGCTAAGTTTTAGACGATTGCAATTGTCAAGTGTTGCTTTATTTTCTTCTAAACTTCTGTTTTTTACTACCCTCAGTCGTGAACTTTCAGTATTTTTCACCTTCTTTTTTATAACACTTCAGCATTCCTCCTATCATCACTTCGCCCCAGAAAAAATGGATGGCTTGCATGTCTATAGCATTGTCAACATCGATAACACAAGTTCCCGTATCCAATGTGCGTAAACTTAGGATACGTTTTTTATTACATGAAGCTGACCCAAGTCACTGCAGAAGAACCAACAAGAAGCTCATTATGGGGTGCGAGGGAAAAGTAGAGCACAGACAAAAACAACAGAGGTGAACAACTCACTGAATATATATTAAGTGAAGGGCTTATTGTTCATAATACAGACTTGGAATTAATGTTCGTAACTAGCAACAGGCAGGAAGTTCTGGATCTGACTTTTAGTATAAGGTAATGTGCAGTCTGGGAGGTTTTCAGGGCAACACACAGAGGCAGTTTGGGAAATATATTTGTAGAATAAGAAACAATGCGGAGATAGAGTTAGCGAACTGTTCTGTAACTGGATCGAGGCAATGTGAAAAAATATAATAATCCCAAGCTCCCTTTACCATGAGAAAGTTTTGGCAGGAGTGGTGAGACGCTGCTCACAGGAAAAGCGCCTATATCCCTGTGTGCACTTCTTATAGACTATCCGATAAGGAAATTTTTGTGGCAGAGGAAATCGGGGTAAAAGCCTACCTAGACAATATAGTTATGACAGATGAAAATTTGGAGAAGTGATATCGAACATACTCCAAGCAGTTCTTAGGACTTCACTAGATGGTATGAAAAAAAAGAACTTTCGGTTAACCACACCAATACAGTGATAGTACCATCCATCAGAAGAAAAGAAGAACTTTCGGTTAACCACATCAAGACAGTGATAGTACCATCCACCAGAAGGTGGCTAGAAGAAGCTAGATCCACTCAAAAACCCGATGCTCTATGTGGAAACAATTTCATTCAAGGAAGAAGGCAAATACCTAGAAGTAATTCTAAACTCACGTGGAATGTTCATCTGGAAAAAGTATCCAACAGAGCAAGACAAGCCTTGTGGGAGGAACACAACCCAAAAAAATATACTAGCTTTATTTAACCTATGGTTACATTTAGAGCACTTTTCTGGTTGAGCAAAGGAGCACTGAAGAATTTTCTAGAAAAGCTGAACAAACCTCAGAGGTAAACGTGTTTGACTATAACAGAGGCAATGACAACTCCTAATTCAGATGGCTTTTTATGATGTAAAGGAATTTCTTAATTAAAAAAAAACTAAAAAACACGTTTTTATAGAAAACCAGACTAAAAAAATAGAAAATAAGAAAAAAATATATTTTATTTTAAAAAAAGCGTGGGGTGCATCGTATCGCCTCGGTCAACCTGTGATCTGAGACATTTCTTACTTTACTGCCCTAGGTGTGTAATGTACTATATAATTATTGATACCATGCACCCCACGCTTTTTTTTTAAATAAAATAATTTTTTTTCTTATTTTCTATTTTTTTAGTCTGGTTTTCTATAAAAGCGTGTTCATTAGTTTTTTTAAACTATTATTTATTTTCAACTTTTCAGTTTAGTTTTCTATTAACGCGTGTTTTTAGTTGTTCAAACTATTATTATTAATTTTTTTTAACTATTATTCTCCAATATTGAATAGAATCGGACTATAATCACAAAACTCGCGGCCATTTTGGAGCCGCCATCTTGAATCCTTCAATTTTGACACAATCATAATCTCCGACCCCAAAAACCCCCACATACCCATTTTGAATAGAATCAGGACTATAATCACAAAACTCGGCCGCCATTTTAGAGCCGCCATCTTGAATCCTTCAATTTTGACAACAATCATAATATTCGACCCCAAAAACCCCCACATACCAATTTTGAATAGAATCGACCATAATCACAAAACTCCCCCATTTTGGAGCCGCCCTCAGATACCAATTTTGAAGCAAATCGGACCATAATCACAAAACTTGTACGCCATTTTTTTTTTTTTTTTTACAAAAATTTATTAATGCATTGTCACCGGAATTATGTACACCTGCCAAATTGCAAATCATTCGGACGTCTGGAAGTGGGTCAAAATCGCACCCAAAGGAGTCGGTTACAAACAAACAAACATACAAGTGAAGCTAATATAAAGCATGTAAAAATTGCTGCTCCCCAAGATTAATATTGATATACATATATATATATATATATATATATATATATATATATATATAGATATATTTTATCATCTTGTGATTGTATTATCTATTAACTCTGAAGTCGAATATTTTTATATTATTACTTTTATATTTATTATACTATATATATATATATATATATATATTTATTTATTTATTTATTTATTTATTTACAGCTTCGGCAACTCAACAGAACAAAAGAGTTCCAATTATAGAGTCGCACAAAAATTACAAGATTTATCATTACATTAGGAATGTTAAGTGAGACCGAACTAAAGATAATTATTAACAAATAAAAATACAGTTTACAGTTTACCCTACATAGTGCATAGTATGTCTCTACAATTCACTACTATCAATCGAGTCGTTAAGCCAAGTTTCACAGATCATTATTACATCGTAAGTTAGACAGACAGTCGATAGAAAAAAGTCTTTCGTTTTGGTCCTCAGACCTCTTGTATTTTGAAAGTAAATATTCAACATTAGTCGGTATACCAAGAATCATTTTTACACTGAAAGAGATATAATTTGTTCGTGTCGTAATCTACGTGAAATTTTGTATGCTGTTTTCATTGTTAATCAGACGTATCTTGGAGGTTTCGGTGTTCCACATGAAAATTTTGCAATCACAGGTCCAACACTGAAAAGACTTCCCCTTACAATATTCTCTGGCCTTTCTATAAAGTTCCTTGTGCTTGAATGTTGGGTGATCATTTATGTATATATTCGAGCGGAGGGATAAGTTCTTGTTTACTTCTTCCGAAGATAATGTTGTTCTTTTGCGGATTGCCGTGATAATTTCCTGTTTCTGCCCTACAAAATAAGTTTCAATATTATGTTACGTGGCTTTTTGTTATCTCTATTGAAATGTGCCACCCTGTGGCAACGATCAATTGATTCTTTTCCAAAGGTGCATCCCAATACACTTATGATGTTTTCCGTAATTGAAATTAGGTTCTTGTTTTTCTCTTCCGGCGTTCCTGATATTTCTAAGTTGTTCATACGTGAATATTGCTGAATTTTTTCGATTTCATCAGCCAAATTAGTGATATTCAATGTGTTATTGTCAATATGCTGTTTAGCGTGTTTGACAGATATAATAGTTTTCTCAAATTCTTGAATTTTCGTTGCAAAAACATCAATTTTTTCACCATAAAATTGTACAGACTGGATTATATCAGAATGCGATTTCTTCAGAGCTGTGATGTCATTCTCGATATTGCTCAATTTTATCAGGATATCCTGTAGGGTAGTGGAATCACGTACATCTGAGTCCAACTTTTTAGAACACTCTGTACAATACCAAACCATACCTGGTAGGGTCATCGTCTTCTCCAGGTCAGCTGGTAATTGTAAACACTTCAAATGATGAGTTTTTTTGCATCGTAGGCAAGAAATCTTGGGTTGATTTCTACCTGACCTTGCGATAGCAATATGGCAAACTGGACAAATATCAGACATTTTTTGTGCACGGGTTTTTTCAGCTGTTTATTTTACACTGGAATTCCAATTGAGATCGTTTAATTACGAAGTTTATCAAGTTTTTGCACTTTCCTGTTGAGATTTTTTCGTGTAACTTAGCTCACTAACTGAGAAGCACTAGTTTGAGTCACGGACTCGAAAACTGAATTGAAATTTAACGTTTTAACCACTTTTATTCGAGGGTAAACAGGAGCACGATGTAAACGTGACTAGCGAAACATTCTATTCTATATATATATATTGTAAAAAAATTGTCCAGATGTTAATCTTCTGACAATAAAGTATATCTTCAACATTCCTCTGCTGCATATGTGCCAGAGCAGAAAGCAAGAGTAAGTGTATATAGAATCCCCTATACAACTACGGTCTAACCTTGTGAAGTTTTCTTCCCTGGGAGAAATGAATGTGGTAAAAGAGAACCAGAACTCCCAATGGTTCACATAAGGATCCAAAGAGGAAGACATAGTTGGGGACTGAGTACATGGAGTACAGCCAGAATAGAAGAGAACTCTACCTATTGGAACTACTCTACAGAAACTAAAAATAAATCAGTTGAAATCATGTTAAATTTTCAAGCACAGCTGAAAGCCTTGGTATCAAGTAGGAACGAATCCAAATTAGTATGGAACCGCTTGAAGGCTCCTCAACGCCTAGGCACAACAAAATAACTCTGTTGTGGGTCCCTGGACACATAGACTTTAAAGGAAATGAGAAAGCCAACCTTCTGGCTAAAGAAGGTACTATGAAAGAATTCATAGGATCAGAAGCCTTCTTTGGAATATTGAACAGTGGGACAAGTCTACTCTGTCATTTATATCAAAAACCATTCGAAAAGATGAACAGCAGCCCTGTTAGAACTAACCAGACAGAACTTGAGGATTATAACAAGATACTGAAGACTGTGCTATGTTTGTTTCACAGATAATCATATTTTATATATGGAAACATAGATTCCATGTACAACGTTAGGTTCAATATTGTTGTCTATGTGTTAGTAGTTGGATAATAAAAATAATAATTATACTTACAGTGACATTTACAGAAGTACAATCCTCCTTTTCTCGTCCAGACAGTCAAGTTTCAGGAATAAATTTTCAATTCAAAATATAGACTAAATATTCGTGTTTTCATTGAAAATACTATTTTCAGGATTATTTACTTGGCAAAGTTCATGTATTTCAAAACTGTTACCCCAACTTGGCCTTTTTCACTAAACTATTTTTTGGTCAAATTATCTATTCCATAATTTATGAATGCTCTGTACTTACGTCACAAACTGCCAAAATGTTTAAAAAATAGTAGAACTCCACATTGCTGATTTTGTAACACAGTCAAGCATGTATTTACTTTGTTGTTTTCAAAAGATGTGAGTCAGCAATACACAGGATAATACTACGGAAATGGTATTTCAAAAGATTTGTTCAAATAATTAACATTTCCTTTTTTTTTCAGAATATGATGTCAATCAATACTGATAGTGATGAGGATACAAATGCAATTTTCACTACGAATAATGAAGAACTCAATTTATTATCATCAGTACGAAGAAGAGTACAGGTTTCCAAAGAAAAAGTACAGACTGGATCACTTAATGTTTTATCTGCAAAATATGAGGTAAATACTTCTTGAATAAAATTGGAACAATTTTCTCAAAAGTATATCTAAAATATTCATATAGGATCACAAGGATTTAATAGACCAGAATCTACGAAATCATTCTAGGTTGAATTGTTTTAAGTAAGAGTAATTTTTTTGGGAAACAAAATTCTATTAAAATTACGTAATATCTTCCCATTCCACTTTCATTGATGCAGAATAAAAGGAAAATACAAGTTTTATTGTAAATTTTGAATATAGTTTCAGCATTTTTTTTTCATACTATACTCAAACCTGTATTTAAGTTTATAGTTCATTTGATAGCTCCAATATTTTGACTTTCATGAAAAATATTGTTTCCAATTCTCATAAAAAGAGCCTCAAAGAAGAATGCCTCTCTTCTACAATGCCGGGACATTCTAGAAGAGAGGCACACTTGCTAACTGTCACTAACCTAAAATGGAATATATGAAAATAAAATTAATGGATATAAATATTACCAACATCGAACAAACGTGATATCATAAACCCAATGAATCATCTCATTCTCTCCCCTGTAATATTTTGTATTTCATATTCAATTTAATTTTTGATGTGCGTACTTTTCAGATTAATTTTTTCATTCTCCTCTTTCTAGCTTTGAAATTTTGATTGGAATGGCTTCTATTCTGTCAAATTCAGATAATGTATTTTCTCTATGTATCATGTTTTTTAAGGGGTGACTTGAAAAGGGAGTACCTGTATTTTTCTGCTACAATGTTCAAAATATTCTCTTTGAATTTTTCTGCTGGCGCCTGAGAAATTTTTCTCGTCATTTTGAAGGGTAAATATATCACATTTCAACTGATTTCCTTACTGCCTAATTTTTTTACCCTGGTTATTATGAAAAACTATTCCAAATACACTTTAGGCTAGCCTGGGCTTTTTCTTGAATTTCAAAATAACCACAAGCTGGTTCTTCTTTGAAACATAGTTTATGGTGTTTTATGAGAAAGTAAACAAACAAACTTGTTTTTCCGGTCAAAATATTGTGACTATTGAATGGAACATGACAAAAGGTTACAGGTATTTGCTAACTACTGAACTCCGAGCATGGCATTGACGTAACAAATAATTATTCTGTTTCAGAGTCTAGATTATGATACCTGTGAAAATCATTTATTATTGGATGAAGAAAGGAAGAAGGGTTACAAGTTCATAGTACAAAAAAGCATAGCAAGATGGTTCGTATTCTTGCTTATTGGAATGATTACTGCCCTGATAGCCTGTATTATAGATATATCTATAGAAGAATTATCAACTATCAAATATGCTGCACTTAGTAAAAGTATCCTTTAAATAAATTACAAGCCAAGATCCAGTAAAGATGTAATAATTATAAATTTTGTACTCTATACATTGTGTGTTTTGAAAATGTATTAGATTATCATTGATGATTCCCGATAATTTTGCAGATAACTTCGGAATGTTAAGTTTTATTTGGTTTGGGATTTCATTATGATACCAGTTGTTTGAGGTTTTAGAGTGGTAACATCAATTCTAGAAACTTAAAGTGTGGTTTACTTATTATAATGTGGTTTTTTAAGTTTAGATTAAGTCGAATTTGATGGGGATTAAATTCGTTTCATTTAAATGAAAACAGCGCATTGGAATAAACACTATTGCTTGGGACTTGGCGCGCTGAAAGTAAATAATGTTCTTAGACTCTTTGCCTAGTCACATTAATCTAAATGGAGAATTGTGATAACCATAGTTCAATGATGGTCATCACTCTATAGAAATAATTAAATTATTCATATATTCACAGAATAAACATCCTTAGCTCGCTCAAAATCTGCTCACGCTAATTTTGGTACTCAGATTTTCTTGAAGTGCCTCTTTTGAAAATTATTAGAACTCTAGTTACTGTATCCTTGAGATGTATCCATGATAATCCATCAAAGTTTTAAAAAATAAATTTTTTCATGTCCTTTTTTAATGGAATATCAATTAAGAATGGCCTAGATTCAAGAGAGTATTTCCTCAGATGAAGTAATAGAATAGATCAGTAATAAACTACCCCAGCCACAGAAATGTTTTCCAAGAAATTTCTATATTAGCAATGTGGTCAGTTGTTTGTCGAAATGAAATACACAATTCTCAGTTCACTTCAAGAAAAACTGATGAACTGCAGCTTTTTGATATTTCGTGGTTTTTAGAAACACAACTAATCTTACAGGGTAGCTTTTCTTGTTCACATAAATATAAGAGGGTAATGTTGACATTGTACATAAATACATATACAGATTTATGAAAGACAAACACCATACACATAAAGATTAAACACGGTTGACAATCGCCAACAGCTTTTTAATGTACCTACTAATAAAAATAAGAGAAAAAAAACACCTGTAACAGACACTGATTCACAATTTGTGTTTAATTTTTCCTATCAGATTTATATGGTGTGTTTAAGTAATCAATGTTACCTCCATTATTCACCTATTTCTCTTTATGTTTTGTTATTTCAATCATTTCATTAACATTTTCACTGCGGATAGCTTTTTATGCAACTTTGTCTCCAATTTGGCTGTTGGGAGCTGGGGCTGATTAACACGGTTCCCGCAGTGAAACGATATAATTATCCAGAGCCGTACTCACAATTATCTAGTGGCGACTATAATCTTGACTGGCTGTTATTTTCGCCATGAATAAGTGGAAAATTACTAACTATACTCAATTTGAAAATAAGAAAACAGTAAATTCCACGAATGTTTTTGTGATCGAAACAACCTTTTGTCTTGTCAATACGTGGAGGTTTCGATCAATAAAAATTTATTTCTTAGAATTAACTTCCTCAATTTCAAAGTGAAATATAAACTCAAGAATATATAACAAATATATTTCAATTTGATAACAAATATAAGTATGATAAAAATAAGCCAAATTAACTACAATAAAATACTTGGAATTCACTCTTTCCGAAGGAAATATACACTTAAAAATATATAAATATAAAATATAAAAGATTCACTTAGCTCAAATTCATCATCACCGTCACTTTTTATTAAAAGTTCTTGAAGTTTCCGTTCTTTCAAATATTTATTTTTGGGAGCCATGTTTTTTGATATTAGGTTATTTTTATTATGTAAAAATATGGAATAACAAAACTAATAAGTTCAAGATACACTGACTTAATTCCCCGAAAACCAAAGTAATTGTAGGCTCAGCGGTGTGATTCCATGTACAGTGGAATTCCATAAACGACAGTTATGTCTGCGTCACACCCATCAATTCATTCGTAATTCCATCTTACTTATTCGATGGAAAGTGGAATTCTACGGTACACGGAATCACACCGCTGGTTACATCGAAACGTTACTGTTGCAGCAAACCGATCTAATGAAAAAATTCATGAATCCGAGAAACAATCCCTCGGAGTTTGTGCCTGATGAACAAAATGCTGATTCATACGGCTCCCGCAGTGAAGCACAAGAGTTTTGAAACATTTTGTAAACATCTCGGCCAGAAACAAACTACCATCTATAGGCAACACAATAGTTATTTGTATGCCAAGGCCGCAAAATACCTTTTTATCATACCGAAAGAAAAGTTATCGCCGAGGCCGCTTGGGGCCGAGACAGGATAATCTTGAGGTCGCCAAAAAGTTTCGCGGCCATGGCATACACACTATTTTTTGTGCAATCCTAAAAATTATTAAACTACATAATTGCAAATAAATGTATTATTGCTTTAAAATCAGCAGCAGTTCAATTTAATTAAGGAAGTCACAGCGTTGCTATAGAAATGGTATTTTTGAATATATACAAAATATTTTGACAGTTCTTGACAAAACGCAAATATGTCTGATACTGATAGTGATATTTTATTATCTTGCACTCCTCCCGAGATAAAAAGTATTGTAAACTCGGCGCTTTCCGTTTTAATCTAAACGGCAGTATGAAAAATGTTACAGCTAGTTTAATGGTGTGACAAACAAAATCACATATTTTAGAAATGTCAAATTTGGAAGTGATGTTTGGTTTGGCGGCCGTTGAATTTTGCGGACTGTGTTGAGAATGCGAAGTACTCACTTCGTGTGCGATTGCACGATAAATACATTAAAAATCGCGTATTCGACCGGTACCCGCAGTTAACACACGAAAAGGTGCCGGGTATTCATCCGGTTCCCGTTGTACGATCAAAATTATTTTATGTAGATATCCGGTTCCCGCAGTGAATAGATTAAGGAAGTCTCTTCAATTGTTTGTTTTCCAATGAGTCTGACAGAGTCAAAATGAAAAGTAGTGTTCTGCAAGACTTTAAATACTTTTCTGTGGATTTTGTATATTTTTTGTGGTCTCTTTTGTGTCCAGTCATCATGTTTTTTAGGTACCATTCTGTCTGCATTATGTATACCTCACAATCAGTACATTGCATTTTTTTATTAATATCGGGGGTCTAATCTTTTGGAGTATTAGTTTTTAATCTGTATATAATTTTTGAACTGTTTTCACATTTCTTATTGATTTTTAATATTTTGTTTCTAGACTTTTGCATAGTTGTGGTGCCAAACCTACTTAGGGTAGCTTGACATATGTAACGTTTGTAGGTGTTATTTATCCTTTTTTACCATGTTTATATTAATGAAAATAAAAATGAAAATCTTTATTTAAATAGGAAGGAAATCCTAATATACAAATACGTTACATAATATAATAATAATATACAATTACGTTACATTTTTTACAATATATATATATATATATATATATATATACAATCACTTACTGATAGATTCATTCTTTATCTTTAATTAATCTTATTTCTAATATATTCAAGTAGCATTGATTTGAAAGAATTAAGTGTTGAACATTCTTTTTGGTTTGGAAGTTGTTATATATCAAAATTAAGTCGCTTTTGTGTCTGTGCGGTACAAATTTTGCAATGGATTTTAAACTAACTTCCCGATGAGCTGGAGACTTGAAACTTCAGAACTGGATGACAATGCTATATTAACTTGTTTTCTTGTCTGTCTGTTTGCAATTTTTTTTATGTAGCACAAAAAGTGAGGTTACGACCACCCAACCTAAATGA
The DNA here is from genome assembly GCA_018342105.1 of Gonioctena quinquepunctata. Classification (NCBI taxonomy): domain Eukaryota; kingdom Metazoa; phylum Arthropoda; class Insecta; order Coleoptera; family Chrysomelidae; genus Gonioctena; species Gonioctena quinquepunctata. The sequence continues at coordinate 412,537 of JAFIRS010000976.1, read as the reverse complement.
TCGATGAATGAATGTCTAAAAGTAATTTCAAACGCAAGTCACGTTAGCGAAGTGGTGTAGTGGATACACACTGGCCTACCAATTACAAGGTGACACATTCGATCCTGGGCAATGCCTCATGAAAAAAAAAAAAAAACATTTTTTACCACATTCCCACGTTTTGTGACTGATTGTATGGTACAAATCTTGCAATCAATTTTATAATATCTTCTTGATGAACTTGAGATACTTGAAACTTCAAACATATCTCTGAACTGGATGACAATGCCATATTAACACACTTTCTTGTCTGTCCATTTGTTTGTTTATAATAATAATACTAATAATAATGATGATAATAATGATATTAAATTTAGACATAGGTGGCTCAGAATGGAAAATGCAATATTAACTCGCTTTCTTGTCTGTAATAATAATAGTAGTAAGCAGCAACCGATTTCAAACTAACTGAAATAAACCTAAAATTTGCCACATGTTTCTATCATAATCTCACCAAGATGTTTAAAATCAACTGCAATGACTAAAAAGCAGTAAATAATTATTTAGATAAAAAAAACTTTTTAATATACCATGTTTATAAAAGGGACTAAAAACTATAAAATAATTTCTTCCAGCCCCATACAGATTTGTAACTCCATACAGCTTCCTAACCCTACACAGATTGTCCTGAAAATTTGTGATTGTGATTTTTAATAGGTAAGAAAATAGTTGTAAGATTTCAAACGAAAAACGTGGTGCGCATGTAGCTGTCGTTGAAAAAACTCATAGTCATTTGCAGTGCAATGAAATTGTTAATGATTTATGTGAACTATTCATGCATCAATTATCTATTGCATGCGCTCCACGTTTTTCGTTTTAAATCTTACAACTATTTTCTTAGCCATTAAAAATTCACAATAACAAATTTTCAGGACAATCTGTATGGGGTTAGGAATCTGTGGAGTTTTAAATCTGTAAGGGGATAGAATAAATTATTTTATAGTTTTTAGTCCGTTTTATAAGCGTGGTATATTAAAAAGTTTTTTGATCTAAATAATATGTCTATTTTTTTGGTTTTAATATCATATTTTTTTACCGGAGATTTAGGGTAGCCATTCTTTGGTAACATTGTGTCAGTTAATTTTAAAATCTGTTTTTTTTTAACTTTTTATGTTCAAAGAGCGTGACTATGTGTTTGATGGTGTTTATTTTTTGTTTAATCGTGTGCAATGAGTGGTAGTTAATACATCTTTCTGAGCATATTCCCTCTTCAAATTTAATTAAAAAATATCTGGTATATAATGCCGTCTTATTATATAACAATCTTCCAGATTCAATCAAAACCATTGTTTCGATTACTTTATTCAGGAAATCGTTAAAACAACTGCTAATTGAGAGGGCGTTTTATGATATAAAGGAATTCCTCAATGAAAAGATGAGCGCTTCTTGATATATGTGTGTGTACATGTGTATGCCTGTATGTATTTGGCATTAATTCTTATCTTCTCTGTACTACATTAAACACTTTTACTTATTTTATTCGTCTTACTTTCATTTTATATTACCATGACTGTGATACCTGTATTACTCAGTGTTTTTCTTTTTTCTAAATCTATTCTCAAGTGAATTGTTAAAAGGTATACCTAGGATACTATAGTTTTTAATACTTTTTTACTTAAATTATTTCAAGTGTTTTTTAAACCTTGAGATTTTATCCACTCATTTTGTGTGAGTAGTCAATGAGATTTATTTTCTTCAGACAATAAAGTATATTTTGATTGATTGATTTGATGTTGATTTGGTATGTATGTATACAGGGTGTTAGTGAATAAGTGCGACAAACTTCAGGGAGTGATTCTGCATGAAAAAATAATGACAGTTTGCTATATAACTTTTGTCCGCAAATGCTTCGTTTTCTGAGATACGGGGTGTTAAAGTTTTTCTTAAAAACTGACTATTTATTTATTGCTCTGAAACCGGTCGAGATATGCAAATAAAATTTGGTGAGTTTCAAGAGGTAGTTATTGCGCATTTTGACTTGCAATTATAAATTTTATGTTCATCATTGGCGCTCATACGGGTAATGATCTCAATAAAAAAAATGGTACGCCACTGAGATATTTCAAATTGAAAATCATTTTTGAATTCCTCTTTCAATTTGTAACGAAAAATCTCTCCTGCCTATTTTTCGTATGGGGTGCCGTTTTTATGCAAAAAATTAAAACATCATATTTGTCATTACTTTAATACATTATCTAGTAGCGAAGCTAGTAGGCTACTGTCAACATTCTGTTAAATACGAATATTCCAACAAAATGTAAAATTTTAAGCTTTCAGTTTGGTATAACTTTTGGATTGATAATATCTTACAACTTTTAATGATACGAAGTGAAAGAATGACGTTTTTATTAATCATCTAAAATCAATATGTAACCATAGAAACTAAAGAAAACAACATCGACAATATAACACACCGTATCATAAAATGTATAGCACACTTCAATACTCCCACTTGATAAGGTGTCTTTCTTGATTATGTCGATTTATGAATTCCCATCTCTGCTCTGCACCATTCATGTTTTTGGGCACAAAGTGCTTTGGTTAAGGAATCGGCGACCATTTCATTTGTGGAAACTTTCCTGACGTCTACTTGCCTATTTTTGACAGCATCACGAATAAAATGATATTGTACATCAATGTGTTTTGTACGTGAATGATGCATGGAATTTTTTGATAGATCTATTGCTCCTTTGTTATCACAATGAATGGGTACCTTATAGTTTTCACAGATTCCCAACTCTTCCATTATCATTCGAATCCATAGAGCTTCCTGAACTGCATGAGCTAAAGCCATGTATTCAGCTTCTGTTGTCGAGCGCGCTACTGTTTATTGCTTTTTACTCGACCAACTTATTGCTCCTTTCGCCATCAAAAATACATAAGCGCTGATAGATCTTCTGTCTTCGGGATCATCAGCAAAGTCAGCATCAGCATATCCCAAAATTAATTCAGCATTTTCAGTGCACTGATATATAATTTTAGAATTTGTTGTCCCTTTCAGATATCTCATGACTCGTTTCACTGAACTCCAGTGCTCCTCCGAAGGATTAGCATTAAATTTACTCAATACTCCCACTGCATGTGATATATCGGGTCTTGTTAACTGAGCTGTGTATAATATACTTCCAAATACCATTTGATATGGAATGTTTTTCGGTAATTCTTTCGTTTCTTCGGTTTTCCTTAGTTTTTTACCACATTCCAATGGGGTTTTGACAGCATTTCATTCTGACATATTGAATCTGCAGAGCACTTTTTCTATATACTCGCTCTGATCGAGATAAGTTTTTCTATTTTCTCGATTCCTTTCAATCTTGAAGCCCAGACAGTATTTGGCTGTTCCTAAATATTTCATTTCCAATATCTTTTTCAAATTTTCACCAGATCATCATTCATATCCATATTATTTGAGAAGAGTAGAAGATCATCTACATGGACTGTCACAATGACAAAGTCGTTTCCTTTTAGACAGAAATAAACACAATTATCGAATTTTGCTTGTTTCAAACCAACTTCATTGAAACATTTGTCTAGTTTAATATTCCATAATCGACTCGACTGTTTGAGCCCATATAAAGCCTTGTGTAGTTTGCACACTTTCTCTGGATGGTCTTCATTTTCGAACATTTCTGGCTGTTTCATATAAATATTTTCATTTTCCAATTCGGGTTGAGGAAATGCAGTCACAGCATCCATTTGATTGATATTCCAATCGTATAGAGTTGCTGCAGCTATCAGGAATCTTAACGTAGTAGTTCGAACTACAGGCGAAAATGTCTCATCATAATCGATGCCGTAAACTTGGGAAAAACCTCTGATTACTAAACGTGCCTTGTATCGAATCAACTTTCCTTGGTCATTTCGTTTTCTGCACAAAACCCATTTGCAAGATATCAAGTTGTGTCCTTCTGGTAGATCTACTAGCTCCCACGTTTTATTTTTTATTAGAGATGAATATTCTTCCTTCATGGCTCTTTTCCAGCTTTCTGAATCGTTTCTGGACAACGCCTCCGAGACAGATTTTGGATCCTCGATATTATCTATATCTCTTGCAGCACACAACACGTAGTCTTTCAATCTCTCAGGTACTCGATGTTCGCGTCCAGGATAAGCTCTTTGCTGGATTTGATCATCTTCATTACTTTTTATTGATTTCTCTTCTCCTATTTCAGGTATCGGTTCGGCAGTCTGTTCATCATTCTGTATCGAATCGTGAGGCAATTCCTCATTTTCTACCTGAATAATTTCGGAATCATTCTCTAGAAGATCCTTCCCATCAATAATCATTGGAATTTCTTCAAAATTATAGAAAGTTGCGTCAATTTCATTATTTTTGACAAACATTTTCTTTTCGTCAAATATGACGTCTCTGGATTTTGTTACTTCTTTCGTTGTCAGGTTTATCAGACGGTATCCCTTTGAATTGTCGCAGTAGCCAACGAATATTAACTCTTTCGACTTTGGATCCCATTTTCTCCGTTTCTCTTTTGGGATATGCGTATACCCGGTGCATCCAAAAATTCTTAAATGATTTAGGTTCGATTTTCTGCCACTCCACGCTTCTTTTGGGGTAATATTCTTCAAAACAGATGTAGGACTTCTGTTTTTTAGGTAACATGCAGTATTGACAGCCTCCGCCCAAAATTCTTGAGGTAAACTGACATCATACAACATTGAACGTGCTTTTTCCACCAAAGTTCGATTGCAACGTTCAGCTACTCCATTTTGTTGTGGGGTATATTCTATGGTTGTCTGATGCCTTATACCATTCCGTACCAAATACTCTTTCATGGATCCATTTACATATTCCTTCCCATTGTCTGTTCGAATGGATTTGATTCGACTTGAAGTTTGATTTTCAACTAAACTTTTGAATTTCTTGAATTTTTCGAGTACTTCCGATTTGTTTTTCAAGAAATAAACGAATGTTTTCCTAGTGAAATCATCAATGAATGTCAATATATATCGTTTACCACCAATGGAATATTGTTTCATGGGTCCACAAATATCGGAATGTATGAGTTGCAACTTTCCATTAGTTTTTTGTTGATATGCACTTTTTGGAAAAGGATTACGATGCTGCTTTCCTTTCACACAGCCTTGACAAACATTCCCTCCAATGCTCGTATTGAATGTAAGTCCATCTACCATACCAGCTTCCAAACGCTTCAAATGTTCTGTACTCAAATGACCTAGACGACGATGCCAAATATCCAGTGTATTTTCAACTCTTGCACTTATAACCACTGATTTTCCCTTGAAGCAATCTAGTTTATATAATTCACCATCTGTAGATTTCGCAATTGCTATCAAGTTACCAGATTTTCCATCTCTCATTTCACATGTCCTTTCATTTTCAAATAATGTTTTTACGCCCCTTTTCGCTAATTGCTTGCAGGATATTAGATTGAATTTGAGTCCCGGAACATATCTTACTTCACGTATAGGAGTTTCAACTTTTCTTCCTTCAATATTCAATACCACTGAGGTTTCTCCAATGGAGGTGATCTTAAACTGTTCTCCAGAAGCCGTAGTCACTATGTCATCACCACTAATGTTTTTTTATGTTACGTAGCCAGTCAGAACGACCCGTTAGATGAACTGATGCACCAGAGTCGACATACAGTCATCTTTGCTTAAATTTCCAGTTCCTAGTGCTGTGATAATGAGTCCTGTTTCTGATTTCTTTGATTCTCCGTAACCTTTTGGAAATCGACATATTTTAGATTTATGGCCATACTTGTGGCAGTTGTTACATTTTCCTCTGAATTTATGCATTTTATATCCCTGTATATCCTGTTTGTTCGATATTAATGCAGATTCTTTTCCATCGTTTTCATATTTAGCCGCTTCTGCTAATAATTTTTCTTTTACTAAATCTGTTGTCAATTCCAAACCACAATTTTCGAGAGCCATGATGAGAGGTTTGAAATAATCGGGAATACTGACGAATATCAATGCTGCTAACACTCCGCTCTTTATTTCAGTATCAATAGCTTTGAGTTGTTGCGCAATTTTCATCTTCTTATTCAGGTATTCATCCATTCCTGAGCATTTGAATAGCGGATGAGAACTAGTTGTTCGATGAGAGCTGCCACCCTGGAAAATCCTTTGGATTCAAATATGTTTCTTAAGCGGTCCCAAACTTCTTTTCCTGACTTCAATTCTCGAATTTCTGTGTAAATATGTGTTTTTACACCAGATATTATTGCTGCCAATGCCCTTTTATTATTTTTATCATCAAGTTTCTTTTGATTTTCATCTTGTCCTGTAGATTCAACACTTCCATCAACATATTCCCATAGGTCACAATTTATCAAATGAATTTCCATGCTATACTTCCAATCCATATAATTTGCGCTTCCTTCCAATTTTTCAAACGATGGAGGAACTGCAGTATTAGACATTGATGACATTTCTGAATCTATTGTCTGGATGTGTTTTCTGAATACTTCTGCGTCTGCTTGTTATATATGTTGTATATATATATACACTCCAGATTCCAATCACTTTCACTTAGAATTCTGGGCCCATAACCTTTTGGATTGATAATATCTTACAACTTTTAATGATACGAAGTGAAAGAATGACGTTTTTATTAATCATCTAAAATCAATATGTAACCATACAAACTAAAGAAAACAACATCGACAATATAACACACCGTATCATAAAATGTATAGCACACTTCAATAATAACATTAATGATAATAAGTAATTAATTTATCTTTTATCGAAAAGAATGGAAAATTTTACAAATGCGGAATTGTCAGACATGCATTTTGTCTATGGTCAAAGTAATGGAAATGGTCGGCAAGCTCGAAGATTGTATACTGAGTTGTATCCAGGACGTAGGGTACCCCATCACACAATATTTGCTCGTCTTCATCAACGTTTGCGCGAAAATGGTACATTTAAGAAACAAATTGCTCTCTGCGGGCGCCCTCGAGGAGTACGAACTCTGCAACTAGGAGAAGCAGTTCTCGAGTTAATTGTGGAGTCACCTGAAACAAGTACTCGAAAAATTGCCAACATACTGAATGTAAGCAACTTCACTGTATTTAAAATTCTTAAAGAACAGCAATTGTATCCGTTTCATATTCAAGGTGTGCAAGCTCTACTACCTAGAGACTTTTTTCCGCGCCTAGTTTTTTGCCATTGGATTCATCAAATCGCTCAAATTCCTAATTTTTTAAATGGTGTTTTGTTTACTGACGAGGCTAACTTTGGACGACAGTGTATACAAAATTTCCATAACAATCACCTCTGGGCTGAGGAAAATCCACAGGGAATCTTTGAAGCTCATTTTCAGCATCAGTAAATGTATGGCTTGGGGTACTTGATGATCATTCAATCAGTCCATATTTCCTCCCACAACGACTAACAGGCGACTCTTACCTTAATTTTCTACAGGAAGAGTTACCTGTTCTTCTTGAAGAAATTCCTCTACAGCTGAGTCAACACTTATGGTTCATGCATGATGGTGCACCAGTCCATTTCAGCATTGTTGTACGTAATCATTTAGATACAGTATATCCAAATCGTTGGATAGGTACGGAACATTGGCCTGCTCGATCTCCGGATTTAAATCCTCTAGATTTTTTGCATTTGGGGTTTTCTTAAGTCACTCCCGTCGAAAATGTTGAAGACCTGAGGAATCGAATTATAGCCGTCTGTGAGACAATAAGAAATACACCAGGAAATTTGCGCGAATACGACAATCAATGAGGCGAAGAGTTGAATCTTGTATCACGTCTGAGGGAGGTCATTTTGAACATTAGTTGTAGCTTTGCGCCTATTTATTTATTAGTGTTATTTTCTGTTATTGTTCTGGTTTAACGTTATTGTATTAGATAGTTCTTGATAATGTAGTAAAGAAATGAAAAATACGCGTTAAGATGTTTTATTTTTTTGCATAAAAATGGCGCCCCATATGAAAAAAAGGCAGGAGAGATTTTTTGTCACAAATTGAACGAAAAATTCAATATTTGGAATATCTCAGTGGCGTACCATTTTTTTCTTTAAAAAAATTGGCATCATTACCCGTATGCGCGCCAATGATGAACATAAAATTCTTAATTGCATGTCAAAAAATGCGCAATAACTACCTCTTGAAACTCACCAAATTTTATTCGCATATCTCGACCGGTTTCAGAGCAATAAATAAATAGTCAGTTTTTAAGAAAAACTTTAACACCCCGTATCTTGGAGAACGAAGCATTTGCGGACAAAAGTTATATGACAAACTGTCATTATTTTTTATGCAGAATCACCCCCTGAAGTTTGTCGCACTTATTCACTAACACCCTGTATGTTTGTGGTTAAGGGTGTCCCCTTTTCTTGCTATGCAGTTGACTCAACGTTTATAGCTGATCTTCTAGTCCCATTCTTTTTAGGAAGGAATATGCTATGAAAATGGATGCCTGAATAATTTAACATAATCTAGTTCTATTACTTGTAGTTATTATTTTTAATTATTATTATTATCTATATTATAACACTAGCCTGGACATGTCACTATTGTATACTTCTCAAAATTAATAATATATTTGATAGTATTGCACACACAGGTATTAACCCACCTAGGTAGGTAAAAATGTACTACACTGAACTCACTCACTTTTTGAATGTATTACATGTTAACTATTGAATAAATTGAAAAATTGAAAAAAAAATATTTAAGATGTGGGATGGCTTCAAGTTGGGTAAGTTTCCCTTTTCTATCTCATGTGCTTCCAGATGTAGTGCCATTGAGTTGTGCAAGGCTATGCAGTCTGGTAGGATGTGGATAGAGATTTTGTCCTCATGGCAGAATCTGCCCTCTGCTTCCAGTTACTTCTGGTGTTCCCTCAGTCGGCAGTGGCCTGTTGGAATTTCTGGTGATATTCTGAGTTTTGTTTTGCTTAGAGTGATACATTAGATAGAACTTTTCTTGTTGTGATATCCCAGTAGTATTCCAATATTTGGATTTTTTGCGATCAACTTCACTTTTTAGTTTTTCTAATATTATTATTCAGGTCCCAAGAATGATGTTTCAGACCCTTTTTTACGAGTTTATTTGATATTCCATTTCCTTTTAGTCCAGAGTGCCCCGGAACCCACAGGAGGGTGACCTTGTTTTGCATGCTTAGCGTGTATTTTCGCTTGAAAAATGCTTGGGAATTTGCCCAGGCTTCTGGAGTATTTGGTTCTAGTTCTGTTTAGCTCCGAAATTGTGTTTCTTTTGCAGCTCAGCTTTCCAGTGAATTCTTTCACAAAACTGAACATTTCCGGCAAAATGTTCTGTGGCTCGCCACAGATTTGATCATCCTCGCAAGGGAGTGAGGTATCATGTCCTGTTTCCATTTTTGCTATGCTAGTAGAAAGCAATTGCAACATCCACCCAGACGCTGTGACATCTACCTCTCTTTTGACAGCTTCATGTGGAGTAAAGCCACATACAATGGTTTCCTTATTTGTCAGTGCATCTTGTATTTCATTTGTCAGTTGCAGTAATGAGGTGTCCGTCGATTTGCCTGCTTGATGAGCATGCTGACCATGGTGCAGTAGCACCTATTCCATGATTTGTATTCAAATATGATTATCAACAGATTTTTCCATCGTTTTCAGGGCAAAAACTGTGAGGCTGATTGGTCTAAGGGATTTAGGATGTGTTTTATCTTTCTTACTTTTGGTATAAAGGTGACTCTGGCACTCCTCCATATTTCTGGTATGTATCCCAGTTTTAAGCTACTTCAACTTATGCGAACTATGTGTGATAGGATGTTCTCTTGCCCCCTCTGAAGTACGGCTGTGCTTATTGTTATATCTAACACTTCTTCCCTTAGTTTCATAAGGAATGTGGGGGTATTCCCAACATTTTGTATGTAAAGGTTTCTGATAAAAATTAATTCTAGAAGTTGCACACCTCTGATTGGTGCCTTTGCTTCCACAAACAGTGTTGTGTGTTGGTATCACATCGGACAAGTAGTGGCAAATTCCTCCTCTGAAAGTACTCTATTAGCCTTTGCATTTCAAAAGGTAGTGCAGGCCCATCCCAATGGATGAGTTTAACGCTGTTCTGATTTTGTGCACATCTTCGAGAAAAACTCCAATGAAATTTGTGGGTCTTAAAAACATCTTTTGAATAACATATAGTTTTTCCATATAATTATGAAAATAAATATTTTCTATGAAATCTACTTGAAAATTGTTAGGTGGTCCTCAAGAAATCCAGAAATATTCACCCTCTCTGGAAGTGAGCAGTACCAAAGAGGAGGTAAAAAAAGGCAAATAGTAGTATTTCGATTATTTTAGAGCTTACCTTTGATTTTATTATATCAAAATAATATTTATTTAGTTTTTTCCTTAAATATTACAAGGTGTGGACAAATATGTGATAGAGGGAAAACTTTACATTCCATATTTGTTATGGGTTCTTTACAATGTAGTACCTGTTTTGATTGGCTCCATATTGGTTGCTTATGGTGAACCCATTGCTTCAGGGAGTGGTATCCCACAGGTTAAGTGTTACCTGAATGGTGTGAAAATCCCCAGGGTAGTTAGAGTAAAAACCCTTGTAGTAAAAAGCATAGGAGTAATTTGTTCTGTAGTAGGAGGACTAGCTGGGGGAAAGGTAAGCTAAAATAATTATTTATTTTGAAATTGAGAGCCTGAAATCAGTGATCTAAAATGATTACTCAATTTTAACACGAAAATTTCTTTGGGGAAAATATCTGACCTCACTATTTGTTATTTTTATTCAACACCACTGATTTTTTGTTATTGAATCCAAAAATTTTATAGTTTAATTTTTATATCAGACTTTGATTATCTATAAATATGTGTAGGATACAGAGATGTAGTAAACATGACAGGAACAGTTATTTTTAAGAGTTTCGTAGTAGACCGAATTTTTCACTTACCACAATTTGAAATGTCTTTCTCTTTCTACCTGGCAGTATTGCTGATAAGACTTAATTGATTGCAGCATATACACACACTATGCATTTAAAGTTGGGAAATGAGACTATAAGCGTACATATGAAACCACATTGAGAAGTAATACCTCTCAATTGTTGTATAAGTGTAATATCCTAGTCCTTTTTTTAAATGCATAGCTAATCCCTGTGACTTGATTTGCGCACAACAAATTACTGTACAAGTTTGAATGAACCGAAGGAGAAGCCCCAACACCAATATTCAAAGTTAACAGAAATAATTTTTAATTTTTGGTATCCTTAACTTGAGGGCATGGTGTTTGACATTATTAATTTGACAGATCTGTACATGGAATTAATTGATGTATTAATTTTATAGGAAGGACCAATGATTCATTCTGGAGCTGTAGTGGCGGCTGGTATATCACAAGGCAAATCTACTACATTCAATAAAGATTTCAATATTTTCCAATATTTTCGAGAAGATCATGAAAAGAGAGACTTTGTATCAGGTGGTGCAGCAGCTGGTGTTTCAGCTGCATTCGGAGCTCCAGTAGGTAAGGAAGGTTACCCATTCTATTTTCTTCATATGAAAGCTCATATGAATATTTGTAGGAGGTGTATTATTTAGTTTGGAAGAAGGAACAAGTTTTTGGAACCAAAGTTTAACCTGGAAGACATTTTTCGCTTCGGTTGTATCAACTTTTACCCTTAATATAGTACTTTCCACTTATCATGGTGTACCCGGAAATCTCAACTACCCAGGCTTGTTAAATTTAGGTAAATTTGAAGCCTTTAGCTATGAATTTTACGAATTGCCAATATTTCTGGTAATGGGAGCATTTGGTGGACTCTGTGGGGCATTATGGAACCATATCAATTTTAAAATCACCGTTTTCCGTATGAGGTGAATCACCAAGTAGTTTAAGTAAAATGTTTAACTCATTTAATTAATTCGATAGGTATATCCGACTTAAATGGATGAAAGTTCATGAGGCATGTTTAGTGGCAGCAGTTAGTGCAACAGCGGGTTGTTTAATGATGTATATAATCAATGATTGTAAACCTCTTGGCCAAGATCCTACTAAATACCCAACACAGGTATACTGGTATACTTCCAGTATCCTTTCAAAAATATGATTTCATTTATTTTATTTTTCAGTTATACTGCCTTGATGGGGAGTACAATGTTTTAGCAAGCATTTGGTTCCAAACCCCTGAGGAATCAGTGCGATCTTTATTCCATGATCCTCCAAACACCCACAATGCTATATCTTTGGCTTCTTTTGTTGTTGTTTACTTTCTACTTTCATCATGGACATTTGGACTATCAACTTCCAATGGATTATTCATACCTACTCTTTTAACAGGGGCTGCATGGGGAAGGCTTGTATCTATAGGTCTATATACTGTCCCAAATTTTGTAAGAATATCCAATGTATATTTGTAAAATTGTGATTATTTCAAGATTTTTATTCTTAAGGGACTAGTCCATCCTGGTAAATATGCTTTAATTGGAGCTGCTGCTCAACTAGGAGGTGTAGTTAGGATGACAATAAGCCTTACTGTGATAATAATGGAAACGACAGGCAATATAACATTTGCCTTACCACTCATCATAACGCTTATAGCAGCAAAATGGACTGGAGATTTTTTCAATGAAGTAAGATTTACATATATTTTTCAATGGTAGCAAATAATTGGTTATTATGAGTATATTTTGTAACCTACAAACAATATGATGCAAAAGTAATAAAATTTATACCTATAAGAGGTCAACTTTATCTGAAAAAAATATTTATTTTCCAATGAGACCGTACATACCAAAGATGATTTGTCTGTGCCTCTTATCACTTGATCTATTGTATATAAAATTTGTAATTTTCCAAATTATTGGCGTACTTTCCCTCCACCAGAAATTAGTCATGTGGTTTACCATTTTTCGTCATTTTAGTGTTCTTGAATATTTAGTGATTTTATTTTTATGAAAATTAAAATGGATAAGTACGAGGGTGGACTGAAAAAATTCCAACCCAACAAAGATACAAGACATTTTTTCTTCAAATTTATTTTTATTTTTCTTCATAGTCTCCTTGTAAGTCTAGATAGATACTTTATTGTCCAAGAATAAATCCTCATTGACAAAGTGAAAAATCAAATTGGCAGTTGAACTTAATTGGATAGTATCACAGTACATATATAAATAAATATTATTCGTCATACATAAATCAGTAATAAAACAATAGTAAAAGTTAAAACACTGCAAATACAGTTATATCACGGTAATTATAAAATACATGAACAAATTGTAAACACAAATAAAATAATAAAATGATTAAGATAACAAATATTTATCCGAAATTTTTTGAGACTATAAGGTAATTAGGAATAAAACATGCTTCGTCAATTTGTAACCAATGTTCTGTCATAAATAAAAAGGTTGGAAATTTCTCATCTTCTAAAAACATGAAAGCTCATCAATTTTATTGCGAACCGCTTGAATATTTAATAAAAGCAACGAAGTATTATATTGAAATTCAGGGGAAAGTTTGGTTGAGGATTTATTTGAAACATTAGATAGAGATAGAGTTCCCCTCGAAAAAACTGCATCGGTTCGTTTGTAGTCATTTCAATTCTATTGGTGAAGACGAAATTATGTTTGTAATTTGCAATCTGTGTCGGGGAACCTTTAAATTTTTTCGTAACTTCAATTTCCCTACCAGTTACAGGAGTTAAGGAACAGCTTTTATTATTTCGTTTGAAGTATTTGATTCGATTGTGAATGATCCTGATAATATTTATGTCATTTGGGGAATGACATCCAACTATCATTATGAGGTTGGTGCAATTGTATTTTTTAGAAGTTGGTATAAAGTATGATTATTGCTAACATTTTTTGTATTAAATATAAATACTATTAGGTCTTTCCTACCATAATCTAAAGTTTCGGCAAAGACGTTTTTTGTTGTGTCAGAGATCTCCGTATCAATTGCAATTTTCTCATGTATACAATGTCTATAGTGGTTATCAAGTTTGTTTAGCACCTGGTCGCCACAAATGTAGGTTTTTTTCAGTGGAAGGGGTGAGTTGGCTGAATCTGATTCAAGATCTATTATAAGTTCTAGTATATCTGAAGCCCTATTTGGAATGTCACTTACTGTGTTTTCAGTATGCACAAAAATACTTTGTGCAGTTTCCAGCTCACTTACTGTGCTTTCAGTATCCACAAAAATACTTTGTACAGTTTACAGCTCTTCCATGAGATATTTTTGGTTGAAGTTATCTGTAAATGATTTTTCCGAGCTGGAGACAATGAAGGGGTGCTCATCAAGATCACTAATTAAGCTCACTATGGACACAGCCTCTTGTTCCTTTATGACATCACCCTTCACTTGTAGTGTCGTGTCTTCCAGTTGGTCTCATCATTTTTGTATATTGTTTCTCAGGATCATTTTGTGGAGTTTTCTTTTATTAGCTATCTTGGTGATTAATTTCCTCTTTTTTTTTGTTTTGTAATTTTTTATTTCATTTTCTGGTGTTTTCACATTTGGTTGGTCTAATGGAAGATTTGGCAACACTGTTTTCCTGTACTCATTCGTTCCAGAAAAGCTATGAACATTAATCACTTTTGTATTAAGTACTTTTTTGTTCACTGTTTTTATGCTCTGATTGGGTTTGGGTGCTGATAAGGACTTCAGTGTTTTTTGTACATTTTACTTATAGATTTAATCATTGTTCTTGTAATTCGAGTATAGTTTTTTCATAACTTTGAATTTTACTTATAAAATCGTTTTTCATTGTTAAAGATTTTTCATAGAATACGTTATATTTTGAATTAAGTTTTACAGTTATTTCACCCTTCTGCATACATTCATTCTACACATTGCTCCCATGTCTTTAATCCGTCCATTAGTACTTGGCGTCTTTCTCTGCAAAATAATTGTTTATGAAGGTGATGGCCTCCTCATTTGATAAAAATCTCATCCTCCGAGCACAACTTTTAGCTTGGGGAGCAGAAAAAAGTCATTCGAGGCTAGATCTGGTGAGTAAGGAGGGTGATCAAGCAGTTCAAATCGTAATTCGTGCATTTTTTCTATGGCAACCACTGAGGTGTGAGACGGCGCATTGTCTTGGTGATTTTTTTTTCTACATATGTGGCCGTTTTTTCGCAATTTCTGCCATCAGCTTATCAAGCAATGATGTGTAGTATGCTTCTATAATGGTTATTCCTTTTTAAAGATAATCGATTGAAATAACTCTATAACTATCCCAAAAAACAGTCGAAAAAATATTTTTTGCTTTTTTTGGAGTCGATTCCCCCTTAGCAGTCCACTGTTTTTGTTTCTGGGGTATAATGGTGTATCCAAGTTTCATCTACAGTAATTAATCGGCACCAAAACTCTGATTTATTGTGCCTGAACTGCGACAACACACGTTTTTAGTCTAACGTGAGCAAAGCGGCACCCAACGCACAGACAGCTATTTCATGCCTAATTCTTCATGCAATATGTGACAAACACGTTCTTTGGACATATTCATAGCCTCTATCTCACTTTAATTCGACGGTCGTCTAGCACCATTTGGTGAACTTGAGCGATATTATCGTCAGTGGTTGTAGTTTTTGGATGTACCGAACGTTCATCATCTCCCAAGTTGGTACGGCCACATTTAAATTCAGCTGCCAAAAATTTCACGGTGGTAAATGATGGTGCAGAATCCACGTACACAGCCTCCAACTCGTTTTTGATTTGAGTAGGCATATTGCCTTTGAAAAACAAATATTTTACAACTGCACATCCAAAATGACTGCAATTTGGGTGAGTACCTTTCAAAAGACACATTCTCTAGTTATTGTTGAAGAGTGCTGCCATCGGAAACTTTTCAGACTACCCTTGTTTGAACTGGTATATTACAACATAACCGTTCAGGATTCACCTTTTTGGTTTATCGGAATAACTTTGATTTGTTGATTTGGAGAGTTACAAATAATCCACCACTTTTTACTTGAAGGAGAACAGTGAGAAACCTTTTTGGAATGTTCCTTCATCCCATCGAAGTAATCTTCGACATAGACCATTACCCCCAATGCAAACATAGAGTTATCTTTGTTATGTCCATACCCTAAGAGTTGATAATTGAGTCATTAATAGAAAAAACTATTGGGTCTGGAATTGTTGAAGCTTTGAAAATATCTTCGTATGATGGTGTAAAATGCCTGTTGAGAAAAGAGGTGAATATGGTAAATTGGAATTTTTAAAATTTTGTGATATTTTGCTATTTATCAGGGTATCAATTTGGTTTTTAGAATGAAAAAAGTGATAAATTGTAATTTTTAAAATTTTTGCTATACCTCGGGAAAAAATTTAATAAATTTGTTCATAAAATATTTTCAGTTTCTGAATGTATTTCTTATGTAAGCTGATTGAAATGATCAGGGGTGGCATTTTTTTTTATAGATGTCCTAGTTATTTCCAGGAATTCTACAGAAAAATAAATTTCTCAAATAACTGCTGTTTATGGAGTACTAGCTGGTGCCCACAACTTCGCCCGCGTAGAATTCGAACATTAATTTGACAGTTTGTCAGATTTAATGTTTCAAAAATGACGGATTTTCATACAAACTTTCAACACCTTTTTCATCACCTTAGGAGTTAAATTTCAAAAAAATCCTTCCTTAGTGCTCACTTACAGTGACAAAGAAACCCACATGCTGATTTTCACGGTCCTAGCCCCAGGAGTTTGGGCTATGCTTTGATATGTCAGTCAGTCAGTTATTTTTTTATATATTTAGATTACTGGATAAAGAATTCCCCTTGCATGTGTCTATACACATGTACTTCTAGATTGGATGCAACTCTGTTGGATATGGCCGCGCTTTTGAAGTTTTTTTTTTATTGATTTAGTGGTAGCGTTCTGAAGGGATATGATAAGTACGAATATAACATTGAATTTACTATTACTTAATATATCAGCTACAATTTCACTTGATTGATATGATTATGTATGTTTTTCTAATGGAACAAAAAAAAAAATCAGGTTTGTATTTTTTCAAGGTAATGTTTGTTCTCTCTCAACAGTATGAATGCACCAGTTTTGTTTGCTATTTTTGTAATGTTAGTCCCATATACATTTCGCGTTACAAAATGTACAATTTGCTAACTGAATTGTTAAGTACAAACTACTTTCCTTGTGCGCATTTATTCTCAGTGTATAACTGCATTACATTCTGAATTTTCCTCCAAAAATATGTTCTAAAATTGTAAATATGTTTCCACAAAACAAATGAATCAGGAACAGTAGCTGTTCTTTCCAAAAAGAAACAATGCGCACAGTAATTCAAATCGAAAAAGGAAATAAATCAAAATGTATACATCATTTAAAATAACTAAAATTAATTCCATAAGTTGTGATCAATGGAAGAAGTCTCAACGAACCATAACCGAAAAAATAATTTAGGCAGACCAAAACCTGTACTAATATATTCTTTTTTTCAGGGAATATATGATACACTAATACAGTTATCAGGAGTCCCCTTACTACCTTGGGAACCTCCACCATTGGTTCATAATATATATGCTAGTGAGGTCATGTCCCATCCTGTGGTAACCTTGAAGTGTGTTGAAAATGTTGGACACATTGTAGAACTGCTCAAATTAAGTACATACAATGGTTTTCCTGTGGTAGATCCACCACTGTCTGATCAGGTAATTTTTTTCTTTAGTGTTGATAACTTGATTTATTTTGATAAATGCTGATTAAAACTATGTTCATTAATTTTGGGGTCCATTGAATTGACTATGAGGTAGACTCTTGTAATATGTTCGATTTCCTTTGTCATCATTAGTTGGAATTTGATATTTGAGGTATGTTATATGATGCGGTACTGAACATTTCATTAACTAAGAAATATGGGTATGAATTGAGTGTTTTTAATTCATTCAAACATTCTATTCTGAAAGAGAAATGAGTTACTTTCTCAAACCTGGATTTCACATTACCAATTATGTTAGTTTCAAATATGGTTGGATAATATGAATATTCATTGATGAGTATATTACTATATTACCACCTTGTGTTACCTTAGTTATTTTCTATTCCACTCAGTTTCATATCTAGAAATGGAACTGAGTCATGAGTTCCCTTTTCCACTGAATAGTAAATTATTGTTATATTATTGAATATATCGAGAACCTCTCCAATGCACAGTTGAAAAATATAAAGTATGAGTTCATCAATATACCTTTTCATGCGACCCTACAGGGGTTCTATTGGTATGTATAACTATAATTTCTGAAATGAAATATTTGTCCACAAAAAATTCACATGCATTTTCTTCCACTTTATTCAACAAAAATGTGTTCGTGTTACAGCATGGGAATTTTCTACTGCCCAAACAAGTGTACTACAAAAATTATTAACTTTAGTTCTTGTTGTTGTTTTGATGTTGATTTAGAAGCCAAACAATATTCAACTCTTGCGGGATGATCTTGAGGTAGTAACTCTGAATAATTTATGAAATAGTCTCTCAATCATGGTCTTACCTTAAATTTTTATAAATGCTTCATTATATTTTTCACTAAATTTAAATTTCCTGTGAACTTCAAATTCAATTGAAAATTATCTATAAACTAGTATGTTTCATACTTCAGTATGCACCTGAGGTCTGTTTTCCTCACTTCATTCTGATGGCATTGACGCTGTTTAAAACACATTTTCAAGGCATATATACTCTAGGTTGAAGCTACAAATTGAAAATTATACTCATGACAATATTTCAATTTTTCTGTACATTCAAACTCTACAGAATCGATCTGACTACCTTGCTCAATAATAAATTATCTTGCCAATAAATTTTGGGATTATTAACTTCAAGGTACTAACTAGCACAACTCACAATGTCAATTGATTCAGAATATCTTTTCGTGGCACAACTATGGCTATAATAATTCGTTGACACGTATGATGAGGTTAGGAAATGACTATTGTAATTGAAAGTTTGAATATTTTTAAATTACAATATGCCTTTGAAGGATCTCTCTGAAGCTCTGCACTTTTTAATTATAGATTTTTATTTACTATTAGATATTTGTAATTCCTCTTTCTGTATATTCGTTAATATGCTGTGCTCATTTTATTTGTAACAAGTATTCACTTTTAAGATGCATCACAGTAATAAATCTGGAGAATTTCATATTGAATATTTTAACATTCTGTTTTCACCACGCCATTTATTCCACGCTAACTCAATGAAATTCAATAAGGTCAATTTGGCATTTTAAAAACTACAATTTTGGTTATAGGCTAGTTTGAATTAGTTAGCGGAATTCTATGCTTGAAAATATAATTTTTCTCTAAATCCAATTTTCAAATATATTGCACCCAATTTGAATGGCATTGTTTTGCTGATTTATTTAATAATCGGCCCATTTGAGGCTACCATCATCATGACCTAAATGTATTTATTGCAATAGCACATATATAGCCTCCTTTTTAACATACGTTCATTCAGTCATGGTATAAAGAAATACACGAATTTCCAAGATTCTTATGTCATGACCTACCTATTGCTCTTAATCTGTTCTCATTTGTGAAACTATTGCGGATGAGGAAACCCTTATTGGTACATAAATTTATGACAAACTGGCCATTCAGCCCTTGCGAGAACTGGCATATAGAAATTTTCTTGTATCTCCCAAAATAGCCAGTCTAACATAGATTATATAGTCTTGTCTGCCCCAGTATCACCCAATGGAGTAAGTTCAATTTATTATTTGAGAAAATGAGCAATACAACTATTGAGTGTTTTCTTGAGTGGATCAAAGAATTCAACATCTGCCTAGTCGATCTGTGTGTATGAAAGAAAGAACGACTGGGTGCGACTGAATAATTAAAAGCTGGAACCCAAAACAAGTTGAATTATTGAAAACAACATTTATTTATTTATTTATTTATTTACGGCAAAGCCAATTTACATTTAACAAACTCTTATGTCTAAAGTCTACACTAGAATTTTACAAAACATTTAGCGAAGTGTGAAATACAAAGTATTAATGAATCCTTATGTCTAGTTACTATATTACTAAAAGATGAAACAAATCTGGTATTAACAAAGAAAATGATGTAACCAATCTGGTACTTACAAAAGAAAATGGTAAGGTAAAGAAAAGGTAAAGAAAAGTTTCGGAAACGCTATAGCCTTTTCAATTGATTTTTGAAGACCTGAAGTGACACATTAAACAAATCTAAGTTATTATGACATTCATTTCCCAGCTTCAGAATACGAGGAACCGGACTGTTCATAGCATAATTGGTATGGAAAAAATTTATAAGAAAAATATCAGGATTTCTCGTATCTTTTTGTTTGATATGAAAAGTTATTAGTTGTAGTATTTCTGGGCAGTTGATCTTATTATTTATTATTTTGAAGTCGAAACTCAAGTTCATAGAAATTCTCCTATCCTCCAATGATTTTATATTTAACTTAGTTAAGAGTTGACTGTACTCATATTCATTTCGTTGAATACCAAAGTGAAAGGCACAATTCCTCAAGAATTTCTTTTGAACATTTTCAATCAAATCTATATTTACATTATAATATGGGTCCCATATAACCGAACAATACTCAAGAATGGATCTTACGAAAGCACAATATAAAATCTTTTTTGTTTTAATTGAAAAATCAGTAGAAATTCTCAACACAAAACCTAGCATTTTGAGACTTTTTGCCACAATTTCTGATACTTGAAGATTAAAATTAATTTCGCTATCAAATTTAACTCCCAGATCGCGAATAAATTTTTCTCTTTTAAGAACTTTATTATTCAATTTATATTCAAAGAATATTGGACTTCTAATTCTAGCGAACGTAATGATTTGACACTTATCGATGTTTACCTCTAACAACATTTAGGCTATTATCAAATTCAGAAAGATTTAACTGTAGTTCATAACATTTTTGTGACATTTTTATAGTCCCTGGTACAAAAATTTAAATCATTTTCCATCATTTGAGGTTTTAAAAATTATTCTGATACAGTTTTTGTAATGTAGTGAACTATCATGTATGTAAATGTGCTTTCTTTCGAATAGCTGTTGCACGATAGAGTGAAATTCTGTAGATTGTGCACTGACAGTTAACAGAACAGAGTTCTGTGGTTCCATGCACTGACATTGGACAGTACAAAGACAATGAAGATGCGGGTAATGAAGCTTAATTTTACCATAGAAAATAACAATGTTTATAGTGTCAATGTGAATCAAACAGATAAATATTGTATGTAACAAGACCAGAACCATTATAAGTAAATGAAAATTGTGGCATTGCAGCCACATTTTTAAATTAAAGAAAAAAAACATCCTTGAGCAGGAATCGAACCTGCGACCTTTGGATCTCTAGTCCCTACTCTAGACTCTAACCATTATATTACTGTTTTGATCATTCATGTAGTAACATTATAAGTTTTTGCATAGGTGATAAAACCAATACTACTAGTATAGATAGATGTATTTATACAATACAAATACTTTATTCGTCACTTGAATCTATCATACAAGTTATAAAAATATAAAATATACAAAAGATTATCGAACTAGTCAAAATTTACAATTAAAAAATTACAATTAGATAGATAGCACTGTAGTATACCAGTTATAACACATAAGTAAAGTAAACGAATACAGATATAAAATATAAGTATAAATAATATAAAAGCTTAATGTCATTACGATTCTAAAAATTCATCAGCAGAATAAAATGCATTGCTCAACAGCTAATTTGATAACTTCTCTTTAAAGCTTGTTTTATTTTCTATATCACCAAAGAGATTTTGGAATTTATTGTAAAATTTTATTTGTTGGTAATTATGCGAGTTTTGACTGACCGTGAGTCTGGAGTAAGTCTGATGGAGCTGATTGCGCCCACGGGTTTCATAATTATGTAAATCACTTTGTTTCATTACAGTATTATTATTCCTTAAATTTATCAGCAAGTGATATATATATATATATATATATATATATATTATATGTATATAAAGCGATGGTAGAGTCATGATTCCCAATTCAACAAATAGGCATTTACAGGAAGTTCTAGGGTGTGTTCCCTTCATGCATCGTAATATTCTTTTTTGAAGAATGAAGACTTTATTTACATGTGTTGAGGCACCCCAGAGTATAAGTCCATAAAATATAATTGACTGTACCAGACCAAAATAAGCAAGCCTCAAAACATTCATTGATACCGTGTTTCTCAACTGCCTGATGAGAAAACATAAAGAACTCAATTTGCAAACAATGTTGTCGATGTGTTTTTCCCATGTAATTTTTTTATCAAGTGTAATTCCCAAAAATCTAATGGAATCAACTTCTTGTATTGAGCGTCCATTTAATCTCACCAAACTATTGTAATTCTGACAACTGTTTTTAGTCATGAATAACATGAAAACTGTTTTTGCATCATTTATCTTTAGGCCGTTATATATACAATATTGATAGAAGTCGTCTGCACTTAAATTTGCTTCAAACATTGTTTGCCATTGGTTCCAAAATTAGTATCATCTGCATACGCTACAATAAGACTTGGAGTTTTACAAAAATCCCTCAAGTCATTCACAAACAGAATAAAAAGTAAAGGGCCCAATATAGATCCCTGAGGTACTCCAACCTTCACATTAAGGTAGTTCCGCCACGAGACAGTTGAATTAGGAAATTATTTAAATTTGGCATACGTATTGTTTAACATGTGAACAACACCTCTATAAAATTTTAACAAGTTTCACTATCCCGAACCTGAGATATATATATAATTGAAGTTGACTCAATTAACACGTAACATATGAGGAGCAAACATGCAAAAACCGATAAATCCACTTTTCGAATTTTTTGAGTTAAGGATTGATTGTTACTGATTTTGGTGCGCATCGTCGAACTAGCAGATCAGATACAAGCAAAAGTCGACAAATCCCCTTCACATAAATAAATCCAAATCACAAGCAAAACCCGATAAAAAATTGAATAATGTGGTACCATCTATTATGCAAGTACGCGCGCACTGTAATGTTACAGAGTTCTGAATTTTATGGGCATATGTGTTATTCTTTAGTAATGAGTAAATAATAAAGATGACTCTGGTTCTCAAGTTGCCGATTTATCTGATTGGGATTCCCCTGTCTTAGATATTGCTTATTCTCTTGGTTTTACTGACAGTGTAGAGTGAAATAAGTTTGCAGATTATTTTGTATTTCTATTTGGTTTGCATCTTTTGAAGTTTTTTTCAATGGAAGAAGGAGAAACTAGTGTATTAGAAATTAGTACAGGAAGTAGGAAGAGGAAGACAAATGAGACGAAACGACAGAAGGCACAAAAGCAAAGGTAAAACATCAAGATAATGTTTTTGGGATCAATTTTTTTACAGTATCTGTTTGTTTTTAGATATCATTGTAGCAATGCTGATTTGGATAACTTTGAGAAAGTTTGCAATCACAATGGTCCTACATATTGTTGCAACAGAATTGCAGTAAGTGACGTACGAGCGATTCGAAGTAAAGTTTTTGAAAACAATATTAAAATAGAACAGGACACCAAATTGTGCCTCTACATATCCGTAGTGCCAATTGAAAGAAAAAGACCAACAGAGAGGAGACAGTCCAGGAGCCGCAATTTTTCTGTTCACTATTTTCTTCCTAAAAGAGTTACGAAGAGAAAAATACAAGTATGTCAGGCGTTTTTCTTGAAATGTGTGAACATGAAAAAAGATCGAATAAATTCTATTGCTAAGGCATTATCTGTAGGGAACATTCCGAAAGAAAAACGAGGTGGCGATCATGTATCTATCAAATCTTTTGACAAAAAAAATCAAGTAAGAGAGTTTATTGGCAAACTACAAGGTAGAGAAAGTCACTATAATAGAAAAAAATCTAAAAGAATTCATCTAGCCGCCGACTTGAACATAAAAAAGTTACATCAGATGTATCTAACTCAATGCGATGCCGAAAATAGGGTGAACTTTCCATGTTCAGGGGAATATTCGTTAATGATTTTAATATTGGGTTCTCTAGTCCAGCATCAGACGTCTGCGCACAATGTACTAGACTGAAATTCAAGATCAAGAGGACAGTAGATGTGAAAATTAAAACAGGGTTGCGCACCGAGTTTACAGTCCACAAAAGGAGGGCAAATGTTCTATGGTCTCTTAAAACAGACTCCCGAAAACTCGATTACGTTTTGCTTTGACTTATAGCAGGTTCAGCCTTTGCCCAAAACGCTTATTAATGATGCGTTTTATGCTCAGCAAGTTAGCATGTACGTTTTTTGTTGCGTTGACAGTCAGTCCAAACATCCAATTTATACATGGACTGAAGATCAAGCAGG
The DNA here is from genome assembly GCA_018342105.1 of Gonioctena quinquepunctata. Classification (NCBI taxonomy): domain Eukaryota; kingdom Metazoa; phylum Arthropoda; class Insecta; order Coleoptera; family Chrysomelidae; genus Gonioctena; species Gonioctena quinquepunctata. The sequence continues at coordinate 388,211 of JAFIRS010000976.1, read as the reverse complement.
TAGAGGATCAATAGAGATAGCATCTGCACTTTTGAATCATCTGGATTCCTTGGATTCTGGAAATAATACGACAGTTCGGCTTTTCTGCGACGGATGCGGTGGGAAAAACAAAAATTCTCATGTTATACACTCTCTATATTTCTGGCTCAGATTCAAAGCTCCAATCCAAATCACAAAAATAATACTTGTATTTCCAGTGAGGGGTCATTCGTATTTACCAGCAGACCGTGTATTCGGAAGAGTAGAAAAGCTCCTGATGAAAGAGGCTACGCTATTGTTTAGAGAGGACTATGAGAAAATTTACGAGAAAGTGGGAGTGGTGAAAAAAATTGGATTCGATTGGAGACTTTTTGATTTCAAACAACTTAAAGTTGGATTGAAAAAAGTTAAAGGAATATCAGAAAAAAAGAAAATAGTCCTCCAAAAATTAAATTTAAAATTTAATTAAATTTTAAAAATTTTTTTTTCATGAAGAACCTTCAGCATCTGCTAAATCAGCAGTTTGATAAGGATTGGGAGGAGTTACTGCACTGGTATCGGTTCTACTTCGAATGAGGAGGATCCTGAAGTGATGAGGAGGATGGAACATGTGACTGCCTTGAAGAGGAACCAGCTATCCATATTTAGTTTTCCTGAAAAACATTTTCTCACTTTTTCCTCAGAATGCTTTTTGTCGAGAATACAAATACTTATTTTTAGTTGTGTTGTTTTGTTTATTTTCAAAATCACATTATCCTAAAAATTGAGGTGAAACAGTAACCCTATTTCAGAATCTGAAATTCATGCAAAAACAGATAAAAATCAGATTTCATAGAAAAACCGATAAATAAAAAAAAATTTGATAATAAGAAAAGGATAAAAAATGTTATGTTGGCAAAACTTGAGATTTATATTATATGAACCACGGATAGTTAAGTACAGTTATAACATTTTTCAAATTTTTCTGGGATTGCGCTGTATAAGTTTTTTGTCATTATCTCAAAATGGATAAATATGGATTTATCAGTTTTTGCATGTTTGCTCCACATATGGACCATGCATAGGCAAACAGCACATTATTAATTCTACCTTTAGTACTAAAATTAAGAAGTTTATGAAAAAAAAAAAATCAAAGTGATTGACCATAGTTTAGAAATAATAAAAATTTCTTATTAAAATAGTCCACGGGGAAGCGCACATTATTAATTCTACCGTTAGTACTAAAATTAAGAATTTAAAAACGAGGAGGAGCTAGAGCAGGATATCACAGATATTGTGAAAAAAAATCAATGTGACTGACCATCTAGTTTGACAGATATAATCAAAACTACTCTCGTTATTCAAAATAGTCCACGGAGAAGCGCACAGCCTAAAGGGGGGGTCGTAGAGAAATGCGGATTGTGCCAGGGGACTTTTTAAAGAAGGACGGTGGACCATTTGTGGGACTGAACGCGAAAAAAAACTCTTTCTCCTAGTTGACCCCATCGATTTTAAAGATACCTCCCCCCCCCCCCAAAAGTTCAAAAAGAGTACTACAAAAAAGTCCATTGAAGTTTTATCGAATGACGATAATTTTTTCCCATGACGTATGATTTCTAGTGAGGGGGGAGTGGGGGGGGGGGGCGAGCCTGAAAATATTTTCTTTGCTGGGCTTTTCGGGGATTATCAATTTTTTGAGTCGCCGACTTTCTATAACGAAGACATTTTCTAGAGTCGATTGGGGGGGCAAGTGCCCCCTTTAAAAAAAAAATTTGTTTTCGCGTTTTAAATCGAAAAGTCGTTTGAAATTTTTCGATTCTGTCGAAAATAATTTCCTAATTCAACTGTCTCGTGGCGGAACTACCTTAAATACTTCAGATTTGGAACGATCAATGACTACAACTATACCAGAGATAAATCTTACAATTTGTGTAGTACATGTTATAAATAACCACCTAGTGCCAAAAGACTCTTATATGTGCTTTACAACTGTAACAATACAAAACAAATATGGAATTTTCAATTATTTGTTGTATATAACGGCAAAATTGCTAGGCTCCACCTCCGATCTTAATTAATTTTGGGGGAACTTACGCATTTTTGCCTACTGAACACAAAAATCAAAACTATGCTCTTGAATACTTTCGAAGTGAGTATTCCTTCTTTATTCGCAATGAAAATTATTTTATATTATTATGACTATTTCTTGTTATTCTCCAAAAATATTAAAGTTTTGATTGCAGATTCATTTTCATCAGAGAAAGTTCCCCAAAAGTGATTAAAATCAGACGTGGAGCCCAGATCCAGCAAATTTACCTGTAATAACTAGTATTGTTAATGCTGATGCTTATAGTGAATAGTCTGTATATTAGGATGTATGAAAAAAACTGGAACAATCTACAAAAACTCAGCACAAGTAATTGCGTACACAGATGAGGTAGTGATTATTTCAAGAAGTAGAAAATAAATTGGAAAGCAACATTGAAATTGAAGCAAGAAACGAAGATGAGAGGATTGTAAATAAGGAAAAAACTAAATGCATTTTTTGCAAGGGAGAAGAGAAGCCATGATTGATTTTAAATGTGGAAAACACACGTTTAAGGAAGTGAAAACTTTCAAGTACCTAGGAATATTAATAATCAGAAAATCAATATATAAAATGAAATGATACAAAAAGGATACAGGTCATTTTACTGCAATAAGTAAATATTCAAGTGTAAGAAATAGAGTAAAAAAACAATTGAGAATAATAATAGGCCCAAAAAATTAATTTGATGAATAATGGAATATAATATTGGGAGATCTATTGAATCAATGAGAATAGATTGGTATGGGTTTATCTGTAGAAGGAAAAAGAAGATAGCACTAAGAACTATAACTGATTGGAACCCAATGAACATATACAAGAGAACAAGGGGAAAATTAAAAAGGAAATGAAAAATATATTACAGATTTGAACAGTGGAGGCTATTAAAAAAGCCCAGAAAAGAATGGAGAAAAGTGGCACACCTGGAAGAAACGCACCAGAAACTATGAAAGAGCTACAAGGACTAATCCACCTTGACTATCAATATTAATAATATATTAAATCAATGAGAATAGATTGGTATGGGGATATCTGTGGAAGTGAAAAGAAGACAGCACTAAGATCTATAATAACTGATTGGAATCCAATGAACATATACAAGAGAACAAGGGGAAGGAAATGGAAAATATATTACATATCTGAACAGCGGAGGATATTAACAATGCACAGAAAAGAATGGAGAAAAGGACTAATCCACCTTGAAAATTGACATTTTTTGGGTCCCAGTGAAGGACAACAAATACATTCATTTTTCAACCACCATGCTACAAAAAAATAGCTAAGACTAGGTTTACAGGATCCTGCACTAATAACTTTTTTTTCAAATAAATATTGTTGGTTTTCATGAATTATTTTGTGCTTGATTGATTCCATCGAAGAAACATTTCTTGAATTGTCTTTAAGAAAAAATATATTGTTCCAATTCCGATTTGAATATAATTTTTATGGGTTAATTACAATTACTTTTGACTATAACTGAAAGAGCACATACATTGCTGATGTGTCAATGATTTGATTTTTTTCTGGATAGAGGCATTCAGAAATTCACATTATCATCATTTGAGGAAGTTTGTATAAAATTACAAATAATGTAGGAAAGGGAAGCGTCTTCAATTTATGAAAGTTGTTTTTGGGAATGGAAAAAAATCGATGATTAAAATTAAGCTATGTTTGTAATGTCTAAGGGAAAACAACTACTATGTTCGCAATATCTACAATATTCTGGATACCGAACATCTGTTATTGCAAAAAAAATTGACTGAAAAAATATGAATTTCAATATTAGCATTTTCATTCAGAGAGGAGTTTTTTATGCTGTCTTAATCAACTGAGGCGAAGAAGGTTTTCCAAAAAAGGAGTACTACCAGTGTTTCTTGCTCTGATATGTTTGTAATAATTTGGTATTTTATAGTTCAATAGAACCAAGTGAACAAATTTGATAGTGACAGATAATTGTCCTGCCCTGATGTATCACATGTGTAATTGCCATACAAAAACTCTCTCTAATCATGACAATTTTTATGTGTTAATAATAACTACTTGCTTTTAAGCTAAATATTTTAGTATGAACTTTGACCATCATGAAACCTAATTATATTATATAACTTCGGTATTCTTGATAAATGTCTTTTTGAGGATGAATAAATATTTTTATTTTCAGTCTGAAGTCACCACTTATGGTCGAATAAGAGGATTGATACTGAGATCCCAGTTAATTGTTATTCTACAGAAAAAAATATTCAATGAGACAGCAGATGACTGGGACAGTATAACAGCTTCAATTTTCAGAAGCCAATATCCAAGATATCCAACAATAGATGTATGTTAGTATATTTTTTCATCACATTTTATTAAAGTTATTTATTTCAGCAAATTGTCTTATCAGAACAGGAGAAATCGTATTTCATTGATTTGAGACCGTTTATGAATCCATCTCCATATACTGTGCTTCATGTGAGTTTTGTGAATAATCAGTGGAATTTTGTCAAAAGGTCTCTTTTTTTCAGTCTTCCTCATTACCAAGGATGTTCAGGTTATTCAGAGCCCTTGGTCTACGGCACTTACCAATAGTAAATGATTCCAATGAGGTAAAAAATATATACTTCCAAGTTAATTATTTTTTTTGTATAATTATTATATGTCCAAGAGAAAACCTTCAAAACGTTTTGAAAAAATATAATACATAGTTCACAAAGTCTTGAAGAAAAAAATCAACAAGAATTTAGTTATAATTTTGAATGATAACCAACCCCCATGTGATTGAGTTGGACAAAAAAATCAGATACTATTTATATTTGAAAATTTATAAGCTCTAAATAAATTTTTTTACATACAAATGTGCTTAAGAATATTCTCATTTAAAATGGAAAATAGCACTCTAGGGTTGGATAGGACGCAATTAAAATATTCAAATGAAAATCGCGGATATTAGTTCATTTGGATGATATATTTCATCAGTATTATTTTGGATATTGATGTGATAAAAGAAATCAAATTCAGTGCATCTTAATTTATAACGTCAGAATGTTTTTTGAGGAGGTGACAAGAACATGGCAAATGACAGTCCGTGCAATTCTGTGTTATGGGAAATATAATCTATTTCCAATTCCAACTCAAAAGTGTTCCTGGATTTTATTTTGCAATTAAGTAATTGGACAAAAGAGGTAAAGTAGAAGTATTTTAATAGAAACAGTAGCTCAGAGTGAACTGACAATTAGAACAATTGACATGGAACATTTAATTGTATCTGACAGTTGACGTGAGTGACTTTGCGGTTGCGGATTACAGACAATATTTTAGTAATAGTCGTAAGATTTCTGAAGTTGGAACCTTTAAGGTAGCATTATAACTATTACTAGGATTGTCAAAAGTTGAAAAAGCATTTAGATCAACGTTTTTGGAAATATATGTGAGCTTTTTTCTGAAATACCTGCTGGTTTAATTCAAATGTGAAATATTGAGGATTTCTTTAGGCACAAACAAGTTGTTTATTGAATAATGAACTCCATTCAAGATATTTCCATTCGTGAGGTAGGGTTGCATATCAGAAGAGAATAATTGAAGAAATTTTAAGTTTATATCCCGTTTCATTTTCCTATAATAATGATGTTTTTCACATATTCAACGAATGAGATTGGTACAGAGTATACACGTAAAATTGGCTGCTCCTACTTCTCTTACAAATTTATGTGGTTAAAATTTCGATAATATATTCTAATTAGTATCAAAACCTGTGAATTTACGAGGTGCATCCGAACATGTATGGTGGTTGATTGTTGTTCCTTGGCATCGGCTGGAAAGTGCAAGTGAGTGCAGTTCAATTCAGTATATTGCAGGTGCAAAAAGCAATACACATTCACAAGTCTAATAAAAAACCTGGTGAACAAAAAGTGTTTATCCACACCTGCACCTCAGTGTTAAACCATAAACTTTTTATTTAATTTTACTTCTGGCTCAGATAAACTCTGAACTCAGGGTTGGACTCAGTGGATCAAGAATTTAGAAGCAATAATTAATATAAAATATTAAAATGGATGAAACTTGTACTAAATGTGATCATCCGATTGGCGATAAAGAATACGTAATATGTGTGGATGTACTGATATGATACATGAAAGTGCTCAAGTCTAGCTCCATCGGAAGTCAGAGCAATAGTAATTAAAAAGAGAACATTATTTTATTTTTGCCAGACTTGTAAGGATGCATTCAAACAAATACCTAGTATGGTAAAAAACTTGAATGAAATGATGGAAACCATCAAAATGCTCACAAATGAGAATAATCAACTCAAACAAAAACTGAGTGATCAAAATAACTCTCAGGAAATAGACCACTTTGAGATGATTCAAGAAATACAGGAAAGACAGATAAGAGCATCCAATGTAATTGTAGAGAACATACAAGAATCAAGAAGTCAAGATAAACAAGATAGAGCCAAAGAAGACACAACCAACGTCGAAAGTATTTTCCAAGGTATTAGCAGCGAGGTGAGAATTAAAAAAGTATTCCGTCTTGGAAAATTCTCTGAAGGAAGAAATAGACCGCTAAAAGTGATTTTAAATAATGCTGAGGAGGCCTTAAAAATTCTCAAGAATAAAAAGAAGTCGCAAGTTCCTGGAATACGCATATACAATGATCAAACAAAGATGCAGTGAAGAAGAAATTTATTGGAATTATTGATCAAGGTGATAAAAGTAAAACAATAAGATTTATCAACAATATTCCTACAATAGTAGACATTACAAATCATCAAAACAAACAAAAAAACTGAATGGGTATCCTAATATACCATATGGCTGCGATGTAATATATTTAAATATTCAAAGCATAATAGCTAACTTAGATCAACTAATTACCGAAATAGTATGCTACAATCCGGCAATCATTATACTAAGTGAAGCAAGAACCACAACAGATATTGAGGATATGGAGATTGAAATCAACAATTACAAAATGGTGAGATGTGACTCAACTAGTAGATATACAGGAGGAGTTATTATATATGTGAGAAAAGACATTAGTTTTAAGATTTCAAAAAAGTTTGTTACTGATAGGGTGTACTGGGCAATATTTATTGAGGTGAAAATGCATGGTGAGAATTGGTTTATAGTTGGTTTATATCGCTCTCCAAGTTCTGATAGGGAGGTATTCTTAGATAAATTTGAAAATTGGAGTGAGGATATTTTTGACTCACAAAAAAAATGCATATTAGTAGGTGATTTCAACATGCAATACTTTGAAATAAATAACAGGTATGTTAAACAATTCAGAGCATTCATTAATTCTATAGGGGTCGAACAATTAATTGAGAGACCGACAAGAGTAACGAACTCAAGTAGCACAACCATTGACTATGTTCTCACAAATACATCAAATATAAGCTGCACAGTGCAAGAAACACCAAAAATTACAGATCATTCTATAATAACAATAACTGTGACGAACCAAAATCATCTCAAAAATATAAAGAAAATAACTTTCAGAAATTATTCGCAGACTAAACTAGAGGAATTGAATAATAATCTAATATTGTATGAATGGGCACTTAATTCTAATGATGTTGATTGTATTTATAAAAAATTTATAGAAAATCTGGAAAAAAATGTGAATAAAATCTCGCCACAAAAAACCATCAACTGCAAATATAATCTGCCCTGGTTTGACTATGAGGTAATGAATCTAACTAACAACAGAAATGAAGCTTATCGCAATTTTAGAAATAGTACAAATATAAACGAAAAAACAATACATTAGGAAAACTATAAAAAATGTAGGAATGCAGTAGTAAATACACTTAAAAAGAAGAAAAAACTATACTATGAAAACAAAATAGACTCAAATGTACGTAACCCCAAAAAAATGTGGAAAACATTGAAAAAATTAATACATCCAAAAAATCCTGAAATCCCAAGTATTATAACTTTTAACATAGATGGTTGCATTAGCTCAATAAAAGATGATGCAAATAAGGCTGAGAACTTCAACATCTATTTCCTTGATAGCATTACAGAAATAAAATCTACTATTATTCAAACAGCACTATGGTCAGCAGCAGAACTTCCTCAGATAGAAAGTAGAATATCACGCTTTGAAAAACGAACTCTCAACAAACTGAAAAGTATAGTATGTGAAATAGAAAATAAATGTGATTCTGATGTTATCAATGGTAGGGTTTTGAAAAATATATTTCAAGTAATTGGTCATGTCATTTTGAATTTCATCAATACTTCACTTGAAACTGGCAAATTTCCAGAACAACTTAAAACTAGTACGGTTATACCAATTCCAAAAATTATTAACACTACTGAGGCAGCTAATTTCAGACCAGTCAATACTTTACCCTGTATGGAAAAACTACTAGAAATGGCGGTTTACTCACAAATTAACAACTATATAAAGAATAACCACTTACTAATGGATTATCAGTCAGGATTTAGAGCAAACCATTCTTGTGAAACAGCCTTACAAGCAACAATTTCAAAATGGAAATTATTGATGGACGAAGATAAGTATATTGTAATAGTTTTTTTGGATTTTAAGAGGGCCTTCGAAACTATTGATATTTCAATTTTAATAAATAAACTGCAATATTATGGCTTTGATGGTTACGTTCTAAAATGGTTTACAGACTATCTTACTAATCGCTTTCAATCAACAAAGGTAAATGATGTGATATCACAAAAAAAACCTGTCATCTCTGGAGTACCTCAGGGTAGCGTATTGGGACCACTATTATTTATTCTTTACTTGAACGATATTAGCTATGTAAAAGAATGTGAATTTATAAGTCTTTTTGCAGATGATACTATAATAGTTACAAGTGACCAAAGTCTAAATTTGAAAAATATAACTCTTTGAAGAACAATCAGAATTTTTGAATATTAATAAACTAAAGCTGAATGTGCAAAAGACTAAGGCAATGATAATGACATCTAAATATAAATATAGTCAAATTGACATAGACCAGATCAATATAGAAATATTCAATGAGAAAATTGAAGTCGTGACAGAGATTAAATACCTAGGATTCATGATTGATAATACTTTGTCATTAAATAATCATTTTAATTATACATCAAAAAAAATTTGTAAAAAGCTTTTCTTCCTGTCTAGAGTCACATCAAACTTAAGTGTTCAAACTTCAATAACAGTTTATAGAACAATCATACAACCGCATTTTGAATACTGTGCTAGTCTGCTCGACTTAATGAGTAATAATAAGATTGCTGCTCTCCAAAAACTTCAGAATAGGGTATGTTGTGCTTAGATGTAACAGGTATACACCTACTCAATTGATGCTGAATGTGTTGAATTGGTTATCTGTTAAGGATAGTCTGTTCTATTTTTCAATGGCATTTATTTTTAAAATATTGCATAATTTATGCCCCGCTTACTTTGAGGAATATATAACATTTTGTCATCAAATACACAACCATGATACTAGGAACAATAGAGATTTATATGTTATGAGAACTAATTATGCTAAAACCATGAATTCTTTATTCCACCAAGGACTTTTGATATATAACAAGCTTCCAAACCACATAAAAGAATGTTCAACACTTAATTCTTTCAAATCAATGCTACTTGAATATATTAGAAATAAGATTAGTTAAAGATAAAGAATGAATCTATCAGTGAGCTAATTGTATATATATATTTTGTAAAAAATGTAACGTAATTGTATATTATTATTATATTATGTAACGTATTTGTATATTAGGATTTCCTTCCTATTTAAATAAAGATTTTCATTATTTTTCAAAAATAAAGGAACTTCAAGGGTTTTCATTAAATTTAAATTTTATCCTTGGACTATAATAGTTGATTCTATTTAAGGTTTTTCATTTGTGGCAAACTTTTTGAGATAATTCTAGAGAACTATTTTAAGGAACTTTCAATTAGTGTCTGATACTCTTTGATTTATTTCAGGTTATTGGAATGGTTACCAGAAAAGACTTGGCAAGGTATAGAGTTTGGAAGCATCGAGGTCATATGGGTGTTGAAGAATTGCTCATTTCCAAAGAAGTATGAGGACTATCTCAATAGTATTATTTATATAGCTATTTCTAGATGAGGATAAATCAATGAGTTTGTTGGTAGCAGTGTGAATGTATGAATTATCATGGTTCAACGGCAAATAATTGAGTGTAAATAATTATTTTTTTACTATATTTTTATATTCTAGACCTTTTAAATATTTATATACCAAATAATTATATGAATTAGTGATATATATTCCAAAATCATTTTATTAATGTGTTATACCTTCTTAGATATTGTGATGACACATGTATTGTTTTGTTTGACCTTACGTAGAGTTTTATATTCTATTTGTTTTGACACTTTTGATTGGATATCCTCATATTTCGAAATAATATATTTACATTTGTTGATTAAAGACATGAACTTATATTTTATTCCAATTAACACTATTGCTGTGACCACAAAAATAATAAAACACAACATTTTTTAGTAAGATATATAAAAGTAATAGTGCTTCAAAACTTGCAATGACATTTTCAACACCAAATGATGTTGAGAAGGATAATACATATAGCTAGATGTCTTGCTTAATTAGAAGCAATGTATAAGATATGCCCATAAAGTCACCCCTCTATCATTGTCAAATATTTAAGCATTTGCATCTTCATCATTTAAAAAAAAATTATACCACTAAGGAGGTAAGAAAAAAAAATATAGATCAAGATAGGAAAAAAAACTAAATTTAAATCAGTCTCTGTGTTCTATGAGAAATATATCAAATAAAGTTTCTCCAAGCAAAGACAAAGCATTGCAATAATTATGGGGGATTTCCCTAGTAGATGGAAAAAAAAGCTATAATCAATAAGTAATAATACCGGCAGATTTCAGAAAAGATGAACTACTGACAAAAACTTCATTGTGAGAGAAATGCCAACATTCTATGAGTATAAGATGTCAATTATAATAATAATAAAGTATATGATTTGGTAAAACATCTAATATATTGTATGTTGAAATTATTGGGAGAATTAAAAAAGGTAAAATGGTAAACATGATGATAAAAGAGTAAAAAGTATTGAGCATGCGATTGTAGAAGATTTTTTTAACACATTGAGGACGGCTGTACAAAGAAAAAAACGCTCAACCGGCAATTTTTTTGTTATTTTTCTGGTCATATTATTCAAATATGACCCTTTATATTTATTATAAGTTTTGCATTCAAATTGGTTTTTTGAATGATTTAATTTGCGGCTTCACATTGATCTCACGCCGTCTGAATAGAAGTAATTGTATTATTGAGCCGGCATGATACCAATGTAATGTCATATGATGCAGTAGGCGGCGTTGTGGTCATCTGATTGGCTAGAAACAATTTATTGTTGTGGCTATGTACAACGCAAACACGTTATTTCTGGCGGGTGCCGATTTCAAGCTCTGTGATGCAGTAAATCGAGTGAAGAAGTATTATTTAGTGAAAATAGGAGATTACGAGAAAAACTATACTAATGCTACTAAGGCCTAAATATGTTAGCCTATTATATTTGTATTGCTTCAGCCTATTGCATTCGTAATGGTTTATAATGCCTTTTTTGTTTCTTTACGTTCTTATAATAAACAATAATAATTTTTTGGATTTTTTTTGCTTTGATGCCCATAAAAACCATCCTAATTAATAAATCTCGATCCGGCTCATATACGTTGGTTGATAGGCCGGCGCTGGATCGCCTACCATTTATTTAGCCATATAACACGAGTCTCGATTAGATACATGCCATCTGACTGATAGTATGTTGTGCGACATCACATTCATACCGCACCCGTCCTGTATAGAAACAAGCGCTGCATCTGCATGATCTCATGCCGTCCTCAACGTAATAAGAATAGACATATTTGCATGTCATTATTATTTCTGATATCTTTCAAATATATAAAAGGGAATACAACTTATTACTGACTGACTCTTCATCATACCTCCCAAACAGTATCTTATGGATCCAAAATTCGGTATCATGTTCTTTCCATGGTATAGGTGCAGGATAAGACCAGATTTTCAAAACTATATTCCTAAAACAAATATTTTTTTCAATTTCCAAAAATTATAGCTTTGCAAAATACTAAGACATGTTTTTCTTTCGAATAAGAAATTCACCAATTGTTCTGTTCTGAGCAGTTTTCAGAACTCTTCTGTAAGGGTTGAAAAATATTTGAAAAATTGCTTATTTTAAGGTGTAAATTTTATTTTTTAAAGTGGGTGTTTCTTTTTGGAGTCTCCTTTATATAATGAAATTACAATATTCCTGAAAATAAAGCCCATGTAAAAGTGAAATTAGTCTAAAGGAATTTTCTAAAGAGTGGGCGGCTTAAACTAAAATGTAATTCAAAAAAGATTTTATCATAAAATTCTCTATCATTTTTTAAAAATAACAAATATATACCCTTACTTCACTTTTTTCCCAAAGTAGCCCTCATGAAGTAAAAACCACCCCCAATAATTGATCTCCCAAATCAATGAAACCTACCTGAACATACATTTAGTTATTCATATATACATCCATCCAAGACCCAAATACAGGAGTCCCTAATGAATTTGATAAAATTACATGTGGTTGTAAAAATAAAAGTAATGATCACTTTGTAATGAACCAAAAGCCCTATCTCCGTTATTTGAAGTAGTAAAAATGTGATTAATTTTCGGTTTGATCCCGCAAATTAAAATTTACCATACTATAGTATTTGTACCGTCATAAACAGTACACGACACACCTCTGACGCGACACCAGATATATAACAAACATAGTTGCCAATTCAATAGCCTTCGCCTAGCCAGAAAACGGTGTTAACAGTCATCGCGACACGATTCAGAACCACGCCGACCAACTGAGGAAACAGATTGCCAGCTGAGAGTACCCACCGCCACCTGCGTCATCTGAACTACGTCAGGAAATAGGTGAGAAAATATCAAAAAGTCCACAACAAGTGTAACTTTGCCGGTCCAGCAGAGTGGGCAAGTATTTGGAATCGAGAGGAGATTGATAGAATCAGTTGCTCCTGAGCTGTCGAGCAGTCCAACTTGCCACCAGCAGCCGTCCGAATCCTGACGTCACAGATGACGAGAAGAGAAAACCGGAAAATATTCAGAGCCGGTAAATATAAACCGAGAACTACCACGCGAGATACCAGAGTAGCAAGTGAGTGAAAACGTGTTGACTACGTGACATTAGGACCAGTGAACATAAAATTATAAACAGGACAGCAGTTCGAAAGTGTACCGTGCGCGAAAATTCTTCGCGATTGGAGTTAAGTGTGTAACTAGCCGGAAGAAAGTCAAAGCTGTCACTGGGGTTGCAAATATTGCAACGTCTCACTCCACACAGTCGCGCAGGATAGAGATAGGAATAGGAACTACTGTGCTTTTTTTATTTATTTATTTATAATTATGTAAGGGTTACCCCATTTTTACAGTAGATTCACTTATTAATATAATTTAACAGATTAAACGTTGTAACGAAGTTACTATTTTTCCGCAAAAGCTCCCTGTAAGGAATTAAATTCATCTTGACAGTAATAATAGGTCTAGAAATACCATTCGTGTTCGTGTTAAATCCGTGGATTATACCTACCCCAATAAATAGACTAAACACCCTCCGTAGATCACGCCAATACCGCGACGCGTATATATAAAGCACGCGCGAGTATTACCTGCGAGAAGAGAAATCCGTTCGAGACAAAAGCGGCCGCAGCCATCTGACGTCATCCGACTGACGTCACATAACGTGGATTGCTACCGAGGAGAATTTTACAAGCTAGGTAATTATGCTGTGAGCCGAGCACATTCAGTCATCCGATAGAAGCCAGAGACACCAGTTCATTCGAGACAAAAGCGCACGCTGCGAGCTGACGTCATACGGCCGACGTCACACCACATGGATTGATAGCAAGGATAATTTTTGCAAGCTGGGTAATTATACTAGGAAAATATAATTTGTATCTCGATCGACACAAAACGGCGCGCACCTATAATTCGGTCGAGAGGAATCCGCAACAGAGGGGGAAGCCGACTGTAGTTCCGTTTCGAAATATTTCAAAGATTCATTAACTTGCCGAGCCTAGCAGAAGCAGTCACGCGTCCGACCACTAGTATCCAGAGTGTGAGCCAGATACCAAAGCAGTCTACGACCGTCCCGAGCCTTGCCGAAGCAGTGAGATCGGAGTTTGGGTAAATATGTTATATCAGGTGAAACACATCAGGAAATATAAGCACCCTCCCCGCTTTTTCTCTGTATATAGTTCTTGCCAGTTGTTTATTTGTTGTGATAACTTGAGGCTGCCATCAGCCGCCCCTGTATCTCTTTTATCAATATTCCTGATTATCCTGTTTTTAGAGTATTCCTTCATTTACTATCTTGAGTAGAATTTAAGCAGTCGGCACTCAGGTTCGAAACCCAGTTAAAGGCAATTAAAGCCTGCCTTGCTGGCCCCGTTACATTGTCACGACTATACTGACCCCTGGAGTGTTTTTCTTCACTGAGACTGCCCGGAGCAAAAGTGGCCTTTTCCACTATAAACCAAAAGGTGGTGCGCGAGAAAAACCGAGAATAGTGAAAGGAGCCAAAGTTTTATAGTAGAGGGAGAGACCCCTTTACAACGTATTAAATTTATAGTAAGAAGAAAGATAGAATATTAAAATAAGATAGTAATATAGTAGTATAGAAAAGCATATAACATAGTAAAAGTAGTAGAATAATACATATACGATAAGATAAGTACATGAAATAAAATATATGACTGTAACATTAGTAGTTCATATTGTTCTCTTTAGTGAGATCGTTTTTGAATTTGTGTTTGAATACATTGAAAATATCTAGCCCAAGATTACAATGATCATTACCTAGTCTCATTAATCGTGTTAATGAGTTGTTAAAACCATAGTTTGTGTTATGAAAAGGTAGTTTGAATAGATCAGTATTACGAGTTATTCTAGATGGTATTCTGAAGTTCAATCATTCAGGGCATGGTATTTCATTATTGAGTGGATTGAATAAAGTAAGTAGATCACTTCTTATTCTTCGGTTGTAAAGAGTTGAAATATTCAGGAATGTTAGAATAGTCTCATAATTATAGTTCCCTATTTGAAGATTCAGTCTGTAGACCAAATGTCTCAGAAATATATTCTGAACCCTTTTAATGGAATTAATATGTACTTGATAGTGGGGAGACCATACTGTAGATGCATACTGAAGTACAGAACACACTAATGAGTTATAAAGAATCTTCAAAGCATTAATTGATAAGTCGCTTGGGTTGCGTAAAATGAGGCCCAGAATTTGGTTGGCTTTGCTTATAGTTGCATTTATGTGTGGAATATATGTTAATTGAGAATCAAACTGAACTCCTAAGTCCTTTATTTTGTCAACTCGTTTCATGGTTGATCTATTCATTTCATATTGATAATCCAAGGGAGCTTGTGATTTTGTGAACGATATAATGTAGTATTTTTCAAAATTTAGGGCTAGGCCATTTGTGAGAGACCATTCATGTAATTTATTTATATCATGTTGGAGTTTTAAGCAGTCGTTCGTATAGGAATGTAGATTTTAAATATTAAATAATTACAGTAATCAAAGTGAGATGATAGGTCATTTATATACAAATTGAACAGTAATGGTCCCAGATGAGACCCCTGCGGAACTCCTGACGTAACTTGAACTGGATTGGAGAGATGGTTCTTAATTTTGACTAACTGAGTTCTTCTAGTAAGGTAACTATTCAGCCAAGATAATAACCATGGTGAAAAATCAAGTATTTCCAATTTACGAATCAAAAACTCGTTATTCACAGTATCGAACACTTTTGAGAAGTCTGCGTTTACGGAATCAACCTGATTACCAGCCTCTAGGGCACTCGGAATTTCATTCTGATACAATAACAGATTAGTCACAGTTGACTTACCTGTTGTGAACCCATGCTATTCATTGGCAATTGAGTACTTGCAATGCCATGTTAAAAATCTAGAGATAAAAAGCTCAAATAATTTTGGAATTGCAGACAGTTTGTTATTGGACGATAGTTAGTAATACTTGCCTTGTCTCCGTTTTTGAAAATTGGTGAAATGTAGCTGTCTTTCCATTTCTTCAGAAAAACACCACAACTTAATGATTGGTTGAATATCATAGTTAATGGTTTAGTTAGAGTATAAATGCATCTTTTGATAAAATAGGCAGGGATGCCATCTGGACCGCAACAAATTTTGTCTTTTAAATTGGAAATTTCAGTGAATACTTCTTCAAGTGTTAAAGTTGAATTTGGTATATTTACGCAACCATTACTGACATTATATATTTGGTGATTTAAGTTAGTATTAGAGTAGACAGTTGAAAAGTGAGAAGAAAAGAGATTTACAATGTCACTGTCACTATCAATTCCTTGTAAATACATTTTACTGGGAATGCCGTGATCCTTTCTTATGGAATTTATATGATTCCAGAATTGTTTGGGCTCACTTAGAATGGAGTTATTGACTTTCAACATGCATGCTTCATAACACTGTTTAGTTAATGATTTACACTGGGATCTCAGATGATGGATATATAGTTAGTCGAAAGGATGTCAAAGCTGTCACTGGGGTCGCAGATATTGCAACGTCTCACCCCACACAGTGGCGCAGGATAAAGATAGAGGTAGGAAATCGCGTGTTTGAATATTATAGTTATCCGGAAGAAAGTCAAAGCTGTCACTGGGCGCAGGCAGAGTTAGGAGTAGGAAATAAAACCGCCATAACAAAGCTTTTCTGTAATGCCGAAGATAAACAAAGCCACCCTTCACACCTCACCTGACTCGTAGCCGTCCGTAAGTTTGCATTTGATTCCCGCTTTCCTGCCTAACGTTTGGTAACTTAAGTAACTGCCGTCCTGCACCCCTCCTTGAGCTTTTGTACTACTGTTTAATTTGGCTTGTGCTTTTGGTTGTCTTGACGCCCCCGTAAATATAAAGCTTAGTTCCTACCTCGCTTATAGTATGCATTGTTTTCCTGTGTAATAGCTTTAGGCTGCCCTACCTGTTGAGTAATTAGTATAAAATAAAAGTTATTGGATATGTTTGGAATTGAGTATTTTATTTACTCAGTTTAATGCTCTAGAACTATATATTACGCAGCCAGCACCCAGGTTTGAAGCCCAGTTGAAGGCAAGTAAAATCTGCCCTTCTGGCCCCGTTGAGATGAGCATTACCATAGTGACCCCTGGAGTGTTTATTTCTTCAATGAGGCTGCACGGAGCAAGTGGCCTTCCCATTATAATGAGCAGGTGACGCTCGAGGTAACTGTAAAACTCTAATTAAGTGCCATGATCTGATTGATGGGGGAAAAGACCCTTACAACTTTACAATGGTAGTAATAGGTTATAAATTAGTTAAAAACTATACTGAAAATAGTTTTACTTAATTGATTCAGGTTGAGAAAAGAAATGCTGGCAGTGACAACTTGATTGTAATTTCTACCATCATAGAGTCGGAATGAAACCCCCCCTCGAAAATTAATTCGTTCGAAAGATAGTTATTGGGAAACTAACAAACTGAATTTCTTGGAATTTTTATAGGGTGATACATGGATTTCCCAACTACAGGGGTGACACTCAAAAAATATATTATGGTTAATTAATAAGGCATGACGTCGATGTCTCACCTCAAAATTTGTATACATTTAAAGTTAGGGTGTTAGGTAGATAAAAACTTTTTAACAAAAAATTAAACCGACGAAATACGGAACTGAAAAGTAAAAAATAAAATCAACCTTCTTAGTCTCAATAACTAAGCTCCTAAACTAATGTAAGTAACTAATTTTGAGTCGGCGCCAAACAAACAAGCAAATAAATTAGGTAAGGCGTAAAATGATGGAATCGAGTTGCGCGGTGACATTCTGATAATTTTTTTGAAGTAATTTAATGATCTTCGTTGATTGTTCGTTTGGCGCCGACTCAAAATTAGTTACTTACATGTTTAGGAACATTAATGAACTAAAAGGTTTATTTTATTTTTACTTTCATTCTCTATTCGTCGGTTTAATTTGTTAAAATTTTATTTCAATTTTGTGGCTGAAATCTACTAATTACTACCTACTTGTTTTTATTACTTCCAAAATACTTACTTACCCACCTTACTTCAACTATTACCAGTTAAATAATATGATTATCTAGTTTTACTATTTGTTGTAATATAAATTATTTTTGTTGTTCTGGTTAGTTTATTTCATTACTTTGTATATCATTCCATCCTCTCATAGAATATATTGATTGTGACGGATGTGGAATAATGACAGTAGCGATCTGTCATTGTCAACTATATATGTGTGTGCGCTTGTTTTAATTGAGTTTTGCAGAATTTAAAAGGTTTTTTTTTTATTATTTGATTTTCTATTCCAGTTTTAATTAAGAACTCATATAGATGAATGATGCAAAGAAGAATGTTTTCCAAAAGAGAGTACTTACCAGAAATCATTTGTAACATTGACGCAAGAGAGGCATCGCATTCACTAGGTCTTCAATACATTTTTTTTACGAAAATCTATTTCACGCTTCCACGATCATCAGGAACACCAATAAGAAATGGAGAACACATTTTCTAGAAGCAATCTCAAAAAGATGGAAAAAAGTTAGAAACATTTTTTTTTGGAGAGACACTTTGAAATTAGTGTTTTGACATTAAAACCTGTCATGGGGTATGATAGAATGATTTGTTTGAAAATATGAACAGGATGTTCATAAAATCAGATGTGGAATCATCTGCGACTGAAAGATAAACTTCAGTCACTATCTTCCATCGTTCAAGATAACCTCGTGTGGGGTATTCATGTTCAAAAGGGAAACTTTGTCAATTGAATAGAAATATTTTTCTGTGAATTGAAAAATCCAAGATTAGAATGAAGTTATTTTTTGTGAATGACTAACAGAAAACAACTACTTCCCAAAAAATCGTAAAAAAAAAGATTAAAAAAATTCCAGAAAAAGAGAATGAAAACAACCTACTTATACACATAAATTCTTCAAAGCTATAATAACAATTATCAACAAGAAATTCCTTAAGTTTTCGTTTGAAGATATTCACAGTTTTGGATTCTTTTATAATAATTATAATAACTTTATTGATCCTAAGAAACATACATGTTTATAATAAGGATCTTAAACTACTACATATTACAAACATTCATTGTGAAGTGATTGTAACAAAATTCCATAGTAGGAAGGTCAATATAGTAAAAAATTCGTTCAAAACCTATGTTTTGAAGCATATTTCTTCAAGCCACTGGGTATATATTCTTTTAAATGCATTAAAAAAATCATTAAATTTGATAAATAAATCAAATGAGTAGTGAAATTAGATGGTTTGTAGTTGCAAGTATATTTTGAAATTAGTTTTGAATCGTAGTTTTCCATAACTTTTCAGAATAAATCATTATAGAGTTTTATACCACTAAGAATATTGAATAAGCAATGAAATAGAAATGTAATTCAATTATTAATTCGGAATAATAAGTATTTTTTTAAATTATTTTTGAATCTCATTTTGCCATATTTTTTCAGAGAATTCGGTAAATCATTATAAAATTTTATGCCATTGTAAAAAATTGACGGTAGACCTTTTTTTTTTTTTTTTAATTAATGATTGTGTTGGTTACTATTAACCAAAAACTAAATTTGAATTTTTTATTATTTTTTACTAGGTGAATGAATATACAAATTTTGAGTTTATATAAGGAAATATTTTTAAGTAAGTTCCTCGGTTTATATAAATTAACTGTAGGTTCTTTATAATTAAGTTTGAAAATGCATTTTATAACTTTATTCCGAAGTGTTTTCAATGGTTTTATTAAAGATTTTTTTGCTGATCCCCATACTGTTATCAAATATTGAAGCTTTGAATATACCAAAGAAAAGTGTATGATTTCAAATATTTAAAGGTATATAATTTCTTATTTTGTAAAAAATTCAATTATTGGGGCTATTTTTTTCTTAATTTTTCAATATTTTTGACCATGATAATTTTCATCTATGAAGAGCCCAAGAAATTTAATTGTAGTGGAGTATTTGATATTTTCATTATTTAATTTGATATGATCTTTTAAATCAATAGATGTATTCTTCCTGACTATAAACATAAAAGATATTTTTCATAATTCAATGTTAGCTTATGACATTTTAACCAAGTTGAAATTTTGCTGAGATCATTCATCATACTAATTTTGATATCTTGTAAATTACATCCACTATATATTATGGTAGTATCATCAGCAAATAACTTTATTTTTCCATTCAATTCCAAACTAGCCAACGAATTTATATAAATGAGAAAAAGAACCGGCCCAAGGACAGATCCTTGTGGAACACCACATAATACAGTTTCATGTGAACCAGTTATTTCTCCCATACATACAAACTGTTT
Source organism: Gonioctena quinquepunctata (assembly GCA_018342105.1). Lineage (NCBI taxonomy): Eukaryota > Metazoa > Arthropoda > Insecta > Coleoptera > Chrysomelidae > Gonioctena > Gonioctena quinquepunctata. Next base: position 367,750 of record JAFIRS010000976.1, on the reverse strand, counting down.
TCTATTGGACAAATAATTTCTAAACCAATTAAATACAACCCCTCTAATACCCATATGATACATTATATTTAATATAATTTTATGATCTACTGTATCAAACGCTTTTCTCAGATCCAACGATAAGTCCCCATTTTTTTTGAGTCTAAATCAAGTTGGAACTGCGTTATTACATCCAAAACAGCTGTTTCTGTGTCATTATATTTTCGAAATCCATATTCCCCGTTATATAATAATTTTGATTTATCAAGGCATTCAAATAATCGAGCATGAACCGTTTTTCAATAATTTTGGAAAGTAATGATATAATTGAGATAAGTCTATAATTATTCATTTGATATTTATTTCCTGTTTTGAAATGGGTTTTCACTTTGGCAATTTTTGTTTTATCAGGTACTAAGCCTGTAGAAAATGATAAATTTATTAATTTACTCATCAAAGGTGCCAGTTCTGATTTCAGTGCTTTAACAATTTTAGTACTTATTTTATCTAACCCTGGAGCTTTTTTTTTTCTATCTCTTCTTGGTTGGTTTCAGATACATTGAGGTTAATATTTTTGTTGGTAATTATATTTCCACCAATGAAATATATTTTGTTTTATTATTCCTACTTGTTTATAGGTTTATATATCGAATTCCACGCTGATTTTGGAGTAACATTAGTGAATTTTTGGTTGTAATATTTTTCCTTAGATTTTCGAACACTTTTTTTGACAAGTTTATTGAAATGATTGTATGAATCAATTATTGACTGTTCATCTGGATGATCCTTTTTTCATAATGATATTTGTCTCGTAGTTTTATCAATTTTGAAATGTTTTCATTGAACCATGGTTAGAATATCTCTTATTTTTATTGTTTTTCACTGGAACAGTCCTTAAATATTTTTAAATATTTCATCGTAAATCACGTTCACTTCATATTTCCTAAAGTTTTCATTAAAAAAAAAATCAGTTCTTCCATAAGTTTCACTTCGTCAGAAACAATAATTTGCTTGAATAATTTTGTTTTTTTTTAATTGAAGTTTTTTACATTGGTTTAATTTAATTTGTGGTCACCAGTGCACTATTTATAATAGAAATTTCACATTTTTTAGAAGAGTTTGTTAATACATGATCATTAACAATATTTATTTTTAAAATCTCTGGTTGCTATTTTTTCATTGCAAATCTTGAATTTATTCGAATTGCAGATATCACTGACACCATTTGTTTGATGATTATTTTTCAGAATATTTATGTTTTTATCACCGAATACAAAACAGTCCAATTTAGTATCATTTATATTTTGAAGTTTCATATCAATTTGTTTTAGAAAATTATTGATGTTTTCTTTTTGAGAACGGTATGCACCACAAAGAATGGGTTGAACTTTGGTAATTTCATTTCAATATAAGCATCCTCACTCTTCTTGTTCGTGATTTCAAAGGCTATCTTTTTCTCCACAAAGATTCCTACACCTCCTCCACGTATCACTCTTGATGAGTATATCGAGTTATAATTCTTGGAGTTATAATAAATTTATTCTTCTGCATTCATGCAGGTTTCCGAAATGATCACAACATTTGCTTTTATTGTATTGATAATAATTTATATTTCTTCCATTTTATTTTTCATTGATCTAGCATTTAAGTATTTTATTTTAAGACTATTACATATTTCAGTGTGATATTCTGTTATTGAAGGGTATTCATAAATGATGATATACTTTTTGTCTAATTTTTTTATATTTTTTTCAGCCATGGATGTTTTATAAATTATTGGTATTGGTAAATAATTTTATTTGAATGTGGTATATTAATTGCTATAATCAATTCGTAATTCGAGTTGATTCTTTCTTTCACACTACTTATACAGAGTTATTAATGTCAAATAATAAGGTACCAAATTATAAACACGTGGAGCCATCTGATCAAACGATTCAAAAGCTAGTTTTTTTTCAAAAGGTACAAATACATTGTTTTTTTGTCTTGTATCAATATTATGCTTACGTTTATTTAGTACAAACAAATTTTTTCAAACAGATATGCACAAGTCAAAAATCAAAAGACTAGAAACAGTTAAAATTCTAAAATTTTCAAAATAAATTCTGTAAGAATCACGGAAACTTATGCCACCAATGATTTGTATGAGTTTTTTTTTTGTGCCATAAAAACATCAGAGGAGCGAGAGGAAAGACGCCAGAAACACACTCCATATCTCAGTCTGGAATCCACCTGAGCATAGTACAGTTTCACTAGGTGATCAACATTTAAGACCTGCCTTATATTTCTGAACTGATATGAAATAGAGTTAATTTTTTTGATTCGGAACTCACAGTGATTCTTCCAATTCAAATGTTCATCAATGTGAAGGCCTAAGAATTTTAAGCTCTCACATTCTGTAGTTACAGTGTCGGAACTATCATTTGCTTTGAAACTAATGATATTGCATTTCCATTGCCGATGATGAAACCTCATTGAATCTTTTTTCTTCGCATTCAAAAATAAATTGCGGAAAACCATTTATTCATACTATCAAAAACTTGGTAACATTTTTGTTTTAAATCTGAATCTGATCTGTCAGAGATTATAATTGACGTGTCATCTGCGTACATTGTTTTATAATAGAATAGAATATTCCAAATCATGAATGTACAATACGAATAATATGGGTCCCAATATCGACCCTTGAGGTACTCCTAATTCGGAGAGGGCCATGTTGGAAGTTGCATTGTTAATAGCGACGTATTGTTTTTTGGTTTTGACTGAGGAAGTTGGAAATACTCAAGCACAGAATAGAGTTATAAATATATTTTGTATATATTTTTTACACAATAAAAAACAACATCACACTTAAAAATCAAACAGGCGAAATTACACGCACCACTGCACATGGCGGAATTACACGCATCATTGCACCAGCAGACATATAAATTGGTAAGTAGCACCTAAACTTGTCAGTATTCACCTGAAGACGATTGCAGATACAAGCATTCGAAACGTCGTGAAAAACCTTTTAAATCCATTAAGACGATGGACGTCCGAAACGAGAGTAATCAAGTTACCACATCGTCTACAACCTTCAAACAAACGTTAAAAACAATTTGATGTTAGACACTGCTCTTCAACACTATCCCTCAGTAATGACATCTAAAAATTGTTTAGTTAATTGATTGAATTGGTTTTTGCCCAAAGGCTTTGTCAATAAATCAGCGACATTTTCTTTCATTGAAATGTAGTTAATGTCCACATCCTTTTCAATAATTCGTTCTCTAACATAGTGAAAGTGAACATCAATATGTTTGCTTCTGGAGTGCAGAATTTGATTTGATGAAATATGGATAGCTGCTTGGTTATCACACCGCAAAAGACAATGAAGATTATTTTTCAGATCCTTCAATACGTAGGACATCGACATCAACTGCCTACATGAAAGAAAAAGTGGCATATATTCGGCTTCAGTAGTAGAAACGGCAACACTTCTTTGCTTTTTTGACGTCCAAGTTACAGCCGCATTTCCGTAAAAACCAATATGTAACCACTTTGCGATTTTCGGTCATTGAGTGAGTCTGCATAAGAGGCATCAGTGTGCATGACAAGCTTGGGATTACTTGTCTTATTGTATACAAGTCTTTTATTCTTAGATCCTTGAGATAGCGGAAGATATGTTGATCCATGTTCGAGTGTTCAACTGAAGGGTCGGAACTGAATTGCGACATAACATTCACTGCATGAGTAATATCCGGTCTTGTACTCATCGCAAGATATAATAATGATCCGATTTTCGACTGGTAAGAGGTTTTATCACTTCGCTTCGTCATTGGATTTTTCGGGTTTTGTTCCACTATCCATTGGTGTTGATTTTGACTGACAATTTGACATGCCAAACTTGTCAAGAATTTTTATTATATATATTTCTTGGTATTCCTAAGGAAATGATTTCAAAATTGGAGTTCAGAAGATCTTCGATTTATTTGACTTTTTCTTTAGTAGACCCCAAAACTAAAAGGTCATCTACATAAATGGCTATTATTTGCTGTCCATCATTTGATATGAACATACATGGGTCCGCCGAAGATTGATTCAATTCAATTTTCTTCAAAACAGAAATTAATTTCTGGTTCCATTGTCGTGGGGATTGCTTGAGACCATAAATGCTCTTCTTCAAGAAACACACTCTCCCTGGTTATCATCTAGACCATCTGGAATTTTCATAAATACTTCCAAATCAAGATCTCCATTCAAAAATGCAGTTTTGATATCATTGCTTTGCTATCATATCTTGATGTACACAATGCACCAGAAGAATTCTTATAGTATCGTACCAGACCACTGGAGAGAATGTTTCATCGTAGTCTATTCCAGGTACCTGACTAAATCCTTGAGCTACCAATCTTGCCTTGTATTTCATTATTGTTCCATTATCAGACAATTTTATTTTAAATACCCAACGACATCCAACTATTCGTGCTCCAAGTGGTTTTTTACAATATCCCAAACTTAATTTTTCTTCATCGATTCTAATTCGTTCTTTATTGCCTTAATCCACTTTTCTGAATCAGCACTCGAGACTGCTTCAGCAAATGTTGAAGGTTCATCCAAAGCTATCATGCAAAAATCTTTGTAACATTTTGGGATATAGCGATTTCTCTGACTTCTTCGAACTTGAAAATCAGCAGCAGATGTGTTTTCTCTTTCAGGTCGTGATTCTATATCTGAAAGTTCCTTCACCGATTTCTTCTTGAATGTCCTTGGCATCTAATAAGTCGGCCCCTGTTTCATCTCCAACACTTCTTTCTGTCTCTTTTCTCTCAAATGGATGGAGAAAAATTACACCATTATAATTTTCTGTCGAAAATTTATAATCCCTCGAAACAACGACTTTCTTGCCAGTCCAGATAGAAACGAAACCATCCATTTTTATCACAATAACCCACCATCCATGGCTCTTGGGCAAAATTCGCTTCCTGGATGTCTTTCTTCTGCATTGATGTGGATATAAGCTTTGTGACCGAAACATTTGAAATGAAAAAGTTCAGGTTTTTCACCAAAAAACATTTTGTATGGAGTTCTTTTATGAAATGCATGAGATAGTCTATTTTTCACATAGGTTGCGTGAACTATAGCTTCTACCCAAAGAGACTGTGGGAGTTGAGAATCAATTAAACTTGTTCTTGCCATGGTTATCAGCGTTCTATTTAAACGTTCAGCTAGACCATTAGTTTTGTGAACTCTGGGAATAGAATTCTCAACCTTTATACCACAAGATTTGAAGAAATTGTCCAAGGACTTTGACTTATATTCACCTCCGTGGTCACTTTTGAAAATTCTAACTCTTTTGCCTGTTTGTCGTTACATTTTTGTTATATAATCTTTGACAGCATTTTCAACTTAACTTTTATTCTTTAGGAACGTAACCTCAGTGTATCTGGAGAATTCATCAACAAAAGAAACATAGTAATAACTTCCCCCAACTGATCTTGTAGAAAAGGTCCAGCGACATCAGAATGTACTTTTTCCAATATACCTGAACAACTGCTTCCTGGCTCCTTAGGTATTTTACTTATAGACTTGGATTTTTCACAGCTTTCACATTCTACTTCAGGTCTATTCTTTGGTAGAACATGAGGATCAGATACAACCTCAACATCTTTGAAAGTGCTTACAGGAGTATACCCTAAACGTCTGTGCCTGACTGCCGCGGAACTTATTTCGGAATAAAATTCTTGAAACACATGTTCCTTTTTATCCGAAATTATCCATCCAACAATATTTCCATTTTTCCATAAAGTAATTTCGTTTTTGCTTCCTTCCCTTCATGGTAATACCTTTGGCTCTGATTCTTTCCCAAGATATGAGAGAGCATTTTAACTCAGGAGAATAAAGGACATCATGGAGAGTTACGTTTTTCGTATCTCCCGAAGGAAGTAATGCTTTCAGTTCCGCCTCCCCAACGTGTGTTACTTTGATTCTCTTATCATTCCCGAGTCGAATTGAACCATCATATGGGCGAAGATTGATGAACAGTTTCCTATTTCCGGACATATGTGAAGTGGCACCAGTATAAAAAATCCATCTTGAATCACTGGTGCTGAAAACTGAGGCTGGATATGCCACATTTTCATCGTCGGAATCACAAACTTGATTGGCGTTTTCTGGTTTATTCTTCAAATGCCAACAATTCTGAACGGAATGACCTTTGAACCATTTTTTGTTTTCTTTGCAAAAAGAACATTCCAAAGGCTGTCTTTTTGGTTTTCTTCTAATTTGGTTGCTCACGAATGCTTCATTTTCTCCAACTGGAGTTGCAGCCAAAGATAATTCCATGAGACGGGAACAAACATCCTCATAAGTGAGATTTTCTTTGGTTTTCAAATTATCCACTATATTGTCGAGTTCTTCTGGTAATGTGGTCAAAAACAGTGATCCTTTGGCTTTGGCAGAACTAGATAGTGGACGGAGTGCGTCTTCCAAAGTATTGCTATCATTTTCATTGGAACTTTTTGCTGTTCTACTAGTCGTGACCACAACTCATTGTACTTTGATATATGAACTGGTATATCATATTTTGTGTTGCATTTGATTCCAACGATAGATTTTACTAGAGCATGCTAGGAGTATTCACATTTCTTGTCATTGATCTCATTCAGAGCTTTCCACATTTGACTAGCTTGAGTATAACACGATATTTGGTTCACAATATCCGAATCAACATTGAAGAGGATGAACGCTCGTGCCAAGGAATGCCTATATCTCCAATCTTCACATTTTGATGCATACTCTTTTGTATCTGATGGATCTGTTGGTACTGGTTCCGAGGCTGGATATTTTTCTTGGCCGGTTGTTAGATTATATACATTGGTTAAGTCCATATAGGCATATACCATTGTCTTCCAGGAATGAAAATTTGATTTTCCATGTAACTTCTCGAGTTTTGGAAATTTATCAATTTTTTTTACTTTGACAACTGTCTATACGGAGTATTGTTTTTATATATTATTTCCACTCTATTCTATTTTACTTTTTCCTTATGTGCTTCTGAGCCCATAACCTTTTGGTTTTGACTGAGGAAGTTGGAAATACTCAAGCACAGAATAGAGTTATAAATGTATTTTCTGCAAAAAGCTTACTACTCTATTGATGAGTTTCTCTTAGAACCCTAGGAGGATTAGATTATATATATATATTTTTTTTACAATATTGTTTGTCCTATTCGTTGTGCTGGTTGTTCAAAAACAATTGTATAGTTAATTAGTCTGTGTTTATATGAATTGTGTAGTAAACTGATGTGTATCTTACTATTTTCGGAATCTAGCGAGGGAAATCAGATAATACATAAAAAATGAGTGGACATTTGTTAAAAACCATGAAACCTTCATATCTTTGGGCAATTTAGTCAATGTTGAAAACAACTAACTATAAAAATCAATCATTGAAATATCGTCATTTCAAATTATATTAAGTTTATTGCTTTACTGATGGGATTCAATAGCAAAAAATCGAAAATTCTCTGCATAAAAAACATTAATAATATTTTTGAAAATGCTCCTGATGGAAAATATTTATTGATAAAAGTGATTTTCATCATTGGCGTTAGTGAAGCTTGTCATAAATTTGTCAATATGAAACTCAAACATAGTGAAGATATAGGGAAATCATTATCAAAATTCCTGAAATGAAAATGTGGTAATCCTCCGTAGTTTCAGAAATTCCATCATCATTCATAGGCAAGAAATTATAACTTTTTTCTAAAATTATGTTATCAACACCTTTTATTCACAAAGCAATGCGTTGGAAAAAACAATAATTAAACTGCTGTTTAATTTTTAGGAATGGACATTGGAAACAATATACAAGCAATCGTCTGCAACGATTCTCTGAGATATGGGGGCATGGTGGTTGGTGCTTCACCACTCCTCCTATTATTATAAAACATTGAAACGAGTAATGAACTAGCTTTTGCAAATAAACAATAACTTGGCTGAATATTAATGATAATTATGCGAAAATTTAAAATATTGTACGTAATAATATTAAAGCAATTATTACTTACACTCCGCCGGGGAAGATTCAGACAACAATTATATTGTATAATTTCGGCGTTAAAGTTATTTTGGCTGTATTTGCTTGCATGGTTGGCAAATTACCCTACGTGTCGTATAGAAATTGTCGTCTCCTTACTCGCCAGTCATAAGAGTGAAAAAGCGGGTTGAGCTCTTGGTTTATACTTTCGCAAGTGTTTTTGTCGTTATAATTTTGTTCCCATATATGAAGGTTCAATATAGGTTTCTTTATATTTATAATTTCTAGGTACATTCTGAGTACTTGCATGCAAACAGGAAATTTCGTGTACTTTTTCTAAAGGAAGTATAAAGCTAGAGCAATGCACATCGTGGAAAGTGCGCCCTCTAGTAAAGCTTCTCCCACCATCAGTTTGCTACTTCATGATCATTACAGAGGTTTTTTCGTTTCATAAGTATGAAGGACTGGAAACTGAAATATGAATTCATTTCACAAATATTCTAAATTTAATTAATATTGGCTGTAGGGCAGCCATTAGCTGATGATCAGATGAATATTAAAAAAATGCGGGTTCTGTTCAACTGTTTCAGTAGGAAATGATTGAAAACTTGATGACAAACTTTATTCTCAGAAATTACAATCACAGTAATATTTCAATAACACATTTATCTTAGCGACTAAATTTCAATTTCTAAAATATAATTAAACTATGATATGTATTATATATAACCTGTATTCAATCTCTTGGTTGTACCTAGGTATTGAAACACATTATTTGCTTTATTTCAATTTTGGAAGATTGATATTGAAATATCCGTTATACAGTAAGCTTTTTTTTCAAAATCCTCCTATAACGATACTTCTTTAGGTTTATTTGGCCTTTTAGAATTTAACTTGACCAAAAATGCAAAATTTTGACACTGTCGGATAATTGTCTTGACTCTAATCTATCAAAATGCATGCAGGGACTCTAGCGCCCTCTAGTAAAGCCCGTCTTACACATGGCCTTACTATTTTGAAGTATTTATTTATTGAAATAAAATTACTTTTGACCTCCTGTTTCAACACTATCAAAATGCATAATTTACATGGGCTAAGAAAGAAATGCAGACAGACTTTTATGTAGGAGAATGCTAAACCTTTTTTCACTCACCGTTTTCTACTGAATTTGAAGTCAACTATGGAACCGAAAATCTAGAACCCAGGAGCATTTTCACTGAATTAGGCTTTCTATTTTTCTGATAGGCTCATATCTCTTTTCAATGGGAAATGTTTTCTTAGTTTCTTCAGATAAGGTGTGTGGTGTGATCAATAGTGATAGAAGAAATGAAAGAAAGATTTGAGCTTATTGACAAAAAAAGCTCTGAAGTGAATGAGGAGACTTCCGTGAATGAAGTTCTCTGCGCTAACATTACTAAGCAATATTTAATTTTGAGGACTTCTTAGTGATATCGAAGTTATTCATATAAAATACATTGAACTAGGTACCACATGTAACAGGACACCTATACTACAGAGGCTAATTTATCACATTTTTTCCTAATTAAGATTTTTCTGGGAGAGCACCATTTGACTTGACAAGGAAACCTTGCAATACACTTGTCAATGATTACCTACCTAACCTTCTTCTGATGTCATATATTTGTCAATGCAGTAAATCCTTCGTAATAATCATATTTTCATAGATTTCCGTACAGCTTGATTAAATATTTTTTCTTATCACTGAACACTTCTTAATAAGGCTCACTGATTATCTTTCAAATTATAAATTCTGTAACCGATCTCCATTTCCAGGTCCTAAAACTTACCCAAAAATGAAAAGACTATTGTTCCGGGAAACCATCAAATTCTCAGCCCTTAACTGTTTTTTGAATACATGCGACATTAGTATGGAGAATTGCATAAGAAAACTTGGACATGAATTCGTTCCACAAAGATTTTCAATTTAGCTCATTGTTAGCTGACTTGATGAAAACATGGCCAATAATTTCATTGGATAATGGTAATTTGTTGGGAACACGGGAGTTCTAGAAATCATGTGTGAAACATCTGCGACTGAATATAAACTTTAGATATTGATGTGTGGCATTCAAAGACATAGTACAATAATAATAACGATATTGTGGACAGTTTCAATATTCTGGGAGTGAACATCTACTGTAAGACTGGATGATAATTTAACGTGTGTATGAGAGAAATCTGTGACACATAATAGAGACTGATTTGATAGACCTTAAGAAATTACCTATTCTTCAAGACTGTTTTTGACTACTACCTATACAATTGGTGTATGTAGAGTCGAATATGCATCAGAAAACAATTACTCTCCTGGCTAGATCCTCGAAGAACATTGGATTACATCCGATGAATAATCGTGCAGAGTTCTACAAGGTTACTTTGCAAATGTTTATTGTGAAGTGGATAAATATTAATCATCTGATGCGTGCTGACCACCTGTAAAGGTTTACGCTACTTGCTAACGCTATCTCAACCTCAACTATTGCAACAAAACAATAGTCAAGAAATATTATCTTGAATACCAAGATAGACAACTGCATGAGAGAAATCTGTGACACATAGAGAGCTGAATCCATAGTCATAGATCATGAACAATGTCTTATTCCTCAAGACTACTACCACCTATACAATAGGTGTAAGTTGAGTCCATCAGAAAACTACTCTTCTGGCTAATGCATCGACAAACATTGGATAATCGTGCAGGGTCCTACAAGATTAATTTGCAAATGTTTGTTACAAGAGCAATTAGGATTGCCAACAACCACACATCTAATATGGAAATTTTTAATTCCTTTAAACGTCAAATAAAGGAATAGCACAATTTTCATGGTCTAGATAATTTAACGGTTTATTATCTGTAATAAATTGAATGTGGAAAAATGAAAGTTGATAGTTAAATGCTGCACTTCATACTTGTGGTTGGATGTTGAATTTTTGGACAGAGTCCGGTTAGTAAACCCTTAAACGTTTCAAATTTCTCTTTTCCAACTTCAGAATCTGTTTATGTTGCTTTGGTAAAATGCTCACTAGCTTTTTCGCTTGCCTTCATTCCGGTAAGTTATAATTTGATCAAGTTCCTATCATCAAAACGAAAGTCCACAAAAGAGTTCCGGACTACTGAACATGTTTGTCCCATTATTTATCCAAAATTGAAAGGTCCAATCATATTTTCAGTTTTCATATTCAATGTTGACAGAATCTGAAGTTACTGATGTTGCTTCGCTCACTACACATAAGTGCAAGGGTGCAATGTACCTCTAATGCTGTTCTGTGGCATGTAAATGTACTAGCTGAATGTCTTGAAGATGGAACACAATAAGAGTAATTTTCATCCTTATAAGAACATTGCATCTCTCCAGCCCAACCAAGGGGTAATAAAAACGGAGGAACATATTGTATGAGTAAAATATTAAATAGTATATCACTTTTAAATCATTGATGATTGAACCTACACACAATATTATTTTTAGCCAAAATTATAATAACACTATGGCTATAGAACTAGCGATTCAATAATCCCTTAATGAGGATAAATAATAAATTTGCAAGAAATATTTCCGCGATCATGTCTTTACGCGTGGATTTTTCCTTTTGATGCAATTACTTCAACATCTATGTAATATATGATTAATTACTTTGAAGCTCCACCCACTACAGTTTCCACACAACTGTTCCCTCTTTGCTACATCTTGTCATCGCTTTTCAATCCTTTACTCTTAATAACACGATACTGTTGTTTCAAACCATTTTTTAAATTGTTTTAACATGGGTTTTAGTTTTTTTAATCTCATTTCAGTGACTTCTAGAAAGGCACATAGGCAGGCAAATTAAATTTTGTATGAGCCTTTTTCTGTAGGGACAAACATTACCTAACTCACATTAAAATACATGTAAGTAACTACCTAGTAAATTATTAAGAACATTTTTATTACTAAAAAACCTTTTTTAAAATGATTATTAATTATTATTTAATTATTCATAATGTTGTTAAGACACAGACTATTATTTAATAAACCCACATGTTTTCCAAAGTTGAAAACATAAATTTTTCTAATTATTCTAATTATTTTATAATAACCTACCTTACTAATCAGGAGAAACAGGATCAGGATTTTCTTCAGTTGGACCTTTACCACCAATAAAATGTTTAGAGCAAACGTATGAATATTTATTTTTTCTTTTGTTAAATCCACTCTCTTCGAGGCATATGGATCCATTTATTACATCTAACCTCATCAATGTGAGGTTTTTTGAATGGTATAAAAAACACGTTTCCTCTGGATATCGATTATCCGAAGTACAGTTCGCAAAACTACAGTGTTTAGATCAGTGTGAAGTTATCCAAACTTTTCCAGCCACAGTTTCTGACGTGAAGACTGCCAAATTTGAGATAGGGTGAAATTTGTAGGCAACTTAGCCAAATTTCGGATGGAATCCGGGATATGACTCTGTTCTCAGTTTTTTTATATTTTTACAGGCAGGTTAAGAAAATAACTTGAATAAAGAACTATTTGAGAAATTGCTATCGAAGATGGTGTATGTGGGAAATTGAATCACGATGGTATCATAATATTTCATTGCCCTCCCGTCGAACATGGCGAAATTAATTATTCGATCTTTTTTCGAGAATTTGGGAGTGTCATCTTATTTCATTACCCCTTCGTGGAATTGGCAAAATTAACTCTCTGTAAATTTGGGCAATAGCTCTGGTATAAGTTGATTGTAAAATTTTTACACACTAGAATGATGATGTAAACGAGAAGAACACGATGGTATCATCATATTTCATTGCCCTCCTGTCGAACATGGCGAAAATAATTATTCGAATATTTGGGCAATAGTTGATGTGTAGTAAATTTTTTCACACTGGAATGATGAGAAGAACGAGGAGAACACGATGGTATCATCAGATTTCATTGCCCTCCCGTCCATCTACCTAACGTAAGACAATACCAACATAGTGGAAGACTGGCGAAGTCTAGCGTCTACGTAAGCGCGCTCGACTCATAATCTGAATTTTAACATTTCAATATAGGTATCGATAACTATCGATCTAACCGAAAAAATTCAATGAGTAAAAGGCACGTTATTTTTTTAGTTCTTCTGAGATCTGCGAACAGAAATACTTTTCTAACGTTTATTCGTCAAAATCCATATTTCCGTTCACAGAAATCAGAACTAAAAAAATTGCGTGCCTTTTACTCATTGAATTTTTTCGCTTAGATTAGTTATCGATATATTGGAATGTTTAAATTCAGATTATGAGTCAAGCGCGCTTACGTAGACGCTAGACTTCGCCAGTCTTCCACTGTGTTGGTGTTTTCTTACGATAGAATCATCGCGAATCGACAGCCTGCAGAATTGTATATGCCTAGTTCTTGGTTATTTCGAGTCTTGTGTTTTCGTATTCTCTGTTTCGATTATTTGTTAGAAATCGTTTACTACGTTATAAATTCTTTTAAGTTCCTAACGATTGTTCGTTGAAATTTCTGTAAATTTTTTTAGAATTCATTTTTCATTTATTTTTCTTACATTCTACTGCTTTGGCGGTATTTCGAGAGGTTGGTTGTTATAACAAAACTTCTCGATTTTAAATGAAAAAAGAATTGTTCTGTGTATTTGATAATATTACTTTAATATGTTTATAAAAGGATACTCATTTTTTTTAAGTGCACTAATAAGCTCAATAAGAAATTATACATTTTTTTGGGTTCATTTTATCTTTTAAAGTCACAAGAATTATTTTTTATTTTTGGTATTCTCCAATTTTATTTACAAAATGGTAAGAGTTGTGAAATTTCCTATCGATGATTTGGCATCATTTCTGAAAAGAAAAATACGCTAACCTGTCGAAAGAATACTTGAAGAATATCAAAGTTGCAGATGTTGTTATCGAAGCAGCATCAAGATACCTTTACAATTCCACCAGTTATAAATGTCTTAATATCATTCTAAAAGTATTACAAAGAAATACTAGATATATTTTCAAATTTATTCAGTATTAATGAAAATAAATCGAATGTCGAACATCCGCACGATAAAAAAGAAAATATTTGTAGCTCTGGCAAAAAAGTGACGTTGGAAAAAAAATTGAGAATGAATGAGATATATAAAATAGACTTGAGAAAATCATATTTCATTGATGGTCTCATATATACAGGACTATGTGAACACCTAAACTACAAAAACAATTTGAAAAAACATAAAAAAATTATTCATGTTCTGCATGAGACATTTCGATGCAATCGAGGGTTTTTTTCTCTACCATCATTATCGATACTAAAATATTTGATTGTAGCATGTCTCCGATTCATATGGAAAATGACGGGAATGGTGTCATTACTGAGGAACCTATTGTTGAAGCTATGGAAGCATTTTCGGCCGCAGAAAAAGGAATCCCAAGAAGTGTGAATTTCAGAAAATCATCACCTAGAAACGTCACTAAAAATCGTTGTGAGTCCTGTAGCGCCCGAGAAAATGAATAAAATTTTAGAAAATTTGGAAAGCACCCAGAATGAAAATATTAATTTACAAAAGGAAATGTCAGACTCCCCGGATAATGTAGGGATTAGTCCAAAAGTCAAGCCATGTTTCGAAGCCATACCTGCTGAAATAGCCAAATTACATCAGGAAGACTATACCCCAAAATCTAGAAAACGCGAACAACTGCTTCCTCCGGGAACCCACAATATGTTGGATATGAATTATAAGAGATAACTATACAAATATTGTAATTTCAAAGAAGGCGAATTTTATTTAACCAAAGAAGAGTTCCTTAGTATCCAAGAAAACAAAAAAGTCTTCAAGGGAAAATATGCATTCATACTGAATAAAAAAATCGAAATGGTCAATAATACGTGTATCTTATATTTTAAACACAACAGGTATATGGAGAAAACTGATTCGATCAAAATATATGCCTATTGCGCACATATATGCAAAAAGTTCGTTTTATGCATAAACCAAATTTCCAATGAGTTTCTAAACAAATATATTGTCGAAGTTTTCAGCATCTCAATATAATTCAATCATGTAAATAAATTATCACTACAGTTGAGGGGCGTGGAAAGAAAAATAGTCAAGAATACATTATTGACATGTAAACCTATAGAACAATGACAAAATGATATTTTATCTTTGAGTGAACTGACAGTTACAACAAACAATTTGGGTTCCGTAATTCGGACGATGTTTCTAGAAAAGCTCGCTCGGAAATATTGGCAAAAAACGATCGCCATTTGAATGACATTATTGACTTAGTACTCACGAGGAAAGATCATCCGGAATACATTCAATTTGTTGGGGATCCTCTTCATGTTTATATATGTATAGCGATGAGCAACTTTCTATCGTAAGTTGTCTCGAAACTCCGATATTGCATATTGATGGAACTGGTTCTGTCATTCGTAGACCTTGTGGGAAAGGAAAAAAGGTGTTTTATTATGCTGGTGTAATTCAATTACCGACTTCCCAAAGGTTATGTCCTATACTGGAAATGATTAGTATTGGAGCTTGGCAACTGAAATTCCGATCATATTGTCTGGACACTAAAAAAAAATGGCCACTTTTCAAACACGTCGTTGTGGATTTTTCTTTCGTTCTGTTGAACGCCACTTCTCTCGCATGGAATGGGATGGAATTCGATTGTTTGATTCAATTGAAAACAAAAATACACATATGTTGCTTCCACTTGTTCCGTATAATGTGTCAGGATATAAAGGAGAATTTTGTTTTGTGTGAATCAAAGCAATCTGTACGAGAAATTTTTGCAGCAGCTATCAATAAGAAGAGGTTGGACTACTTTTGTGAGTGGTTTTCGCATATTTATGTAATCCTCAATTCGAAAACTGAAGCCGTGAAGTTTGAAGAAAGTTGACATTCCTTATTGAAATTATGTTGTGACGATAAAACAAATATCGATACGTTGAATACGGAAACAACCGAGACGCATAATGAGGATGCATCCACAACCAAATCCACTTTATACGAATCTAGCCATTTTTTCATTTTTTTTATAGACAAATTAAGGAAGTGAAGTTGATTGAAGATGCAATGGCCGATAAGAATCCTTTTTATAATCCCCCATTTTTTCACGTCATCATGAAGAAATGTATTCCATATGCATCCTTGTGGCAGTGCCGGTTTTAGCACTATCAGCGCCCTGGGCGGGATTTCTACGGCGCCCCCTAACTTTCTACGGCGCCCCCTAACTGCAATTCAAACCAATATGAAAAAACGCAAAGGATATAATGAAATAACCATATATTAAAAAAAAAATTTTTACTTTTCTAGCCTTTCTATCGGCGAACTCTTTTATTGGGTTATCAAAGTCGATGTTTTGAACAATTTCATTTTCGATTGACAAAGTTGCCGAGTTTGTCAATCTAGATTGATATATTGACGATCAGATCAGCTTAAGCTTAGAAATACTCCTCTACCCACTAGCAACCGTTACGGGTATAGTCAATAATATTCGCAATGCTATCCATACATTTGAATATAGTTCTTGTAAGTTGCGATCTTTGATAAGATTGAAAAAAAAACACATTTTGATCAGGCAGAAAAGATTTCAGACTTACGAGTTCATCACTCAGCATACAACCATCTATATCTGATTTAGAGTTTAGAGAATGTTGACACCCTGTATCTTGAAAACAACGCATTACCGGACCTATGTTTATATGAACTTTTCGTCTTGGAATTACTCGAAGAATCACCCCTTCAAGTTTGGCCACGTACTTACATAACACCCTGTATAAAGATGCACCTGCGGCGCCCCTTCATATCCGGCGCCCTGGGCGGTCGCCCAACCGCGCCCTACCCTAACGCCGCTACTGCCTTGTGGAGTGGACTATTAGTCGGTAATAGAGAAAGTTTAGCAACGCTCCTGCTGAGAGGTGATTTGGAATTCTCAAGAACTCACTGCTGAACAAAAATGTGGCTCAGAAATGTAGCCGTGTTGTGAGAAAATTGCGAAAGTACACTCCTTTCGTTTGTAAGGAGGCAAGATTGCGGGTTCCCAAAACAAAACAAAATGCAAAAAAAAATATTTTTTATGAATCGATTACTGACTTTTCAACTGAAGAAAGATGGCAGAAAAAAACTCTATTGGTCAAAAATAATTTTTTGAGGAATACATTAAAGAAAAATCTCAAAAAGTATACAACGAACCAAAACAACGATACCAGGCACCCATGCATATACTGTGGAGAAGGTCTCATTGACGTATCCGCCCTATGGGTGGCCTGTGATGGTTGTTAAGGTTGGATTCACCAAAACTGTGTATCGGATGCTTCTCAGTCTTTCGAAAATTCATTTTATTGTAAGTATTGCGAAAAAGATGAGACACAAAATTGTGCTGCTGAGCAAATAAAAAGAGAACATTTTTCAAAATATCGAGTTAAATGCGAGGTATTCTTCAACAATAATTATAAAAAGACCTCGGATGAGCTCATGAATATCGAAAAACTCACTCGAGATCAGAGAAAGGAAGGAGGAAAGGAAATTACGCGTAACGGGGTCTTATTTCGGAAGAATATCTCGCAGCACTAATAGGGATTCTTTAATAAAAATAGCAAGAGATATTGTTGAACCATATTCCATCAACGTTCTGTCTGACAATCGTGGAATAATACATGAAAACTTGGCTCTAGGCGAGTATCACAAAATTCGAAAAGTTTTGGTTTAGAGATCGGGTTTGCAAATTCATCCGCATTTTCAATATTTGGAAGCCTCTCCAGGTGGCCTTATAGACCACAACATGGACGTATAATACGTCCATGGACCACAATGGTATTGTAGAGGTCAAATGTCCATTTACAATAAGAAATATGGAAGTAAATCAGGCCTGTAGAGAAAAATTTATTTCATATTTGGACAGCGATGGCAAATTGAAGAGAAATCATCTATATTTCTTTCAGATTCAGGTAACGAACATATTTTGGTGTAATTTCGTCATTTTCACATTCAAAGGTCGAGAGAATTGGAAGAGACGAGGATACGTGGAAAATTCTTTCAATAAAACTCAATAATTTTTTCAATCATTTTCTCCTTCCTTACTTATCGGGAGCATGTCACGAAATAAGATAATTCGATATCTCTATTTTACAAAATGGGCTCGTTTCAGATTCGGACTACTATATGAATATTGGAAAGCATTATTGCATGGCTCATTTTGAAAAATTCGACTGCGTAATGACAGATGTGACATCGGATGATTTCGCAATTTTATGGTCACGAGAATGGATGACTGATTGGCTGGTAGACATATGTCTAAATCTTTTCAATATCAAATTGTTAATTGCATATTAGCAACAAGAATATTCCTGTTTGCCGATGGAGAACACCATTCCTCCATAGCAGAATTAAAATTTCGAAAGGATATTTTCCATTCTTCAAAATTATTCTGATTCAAAACCCCAACCAAAAATGCACCACTTTTGCTTGGCTGTTGTAATAATAATAATAATAATACAGGAACTTTATTGAACTGAAACAAATTCAATTCAACAGGCTATTGACCGAAGTCCTTCAGCCTATTATTACAATTTATATAAATTGATGTTATTATGTGACATTATAAATTGTTATCCAGTTCTACTTTCGTAAAAAAAAAAAAAAACAAACTGGTTCTATTAATGTTCTTGTATTCTCTCAAGGGTGGTAGTGTGCGGGTATCGATGTAAGGGTTGCACTTCTGGGTTTCTTCTCATTGAAAACTTAACCAGTAGTTCTACATTTTTGGCCTTTGAATAGAATCTGTGGAAGAGATAGTCCAGGCGATCTTCAATAGGCATAACATTCGTTATTTCGTATAGGAGGTTATTTGGAGGATTGTGTAGGGGATTATTTGGGTGGCGAATTCTTGTGATCGTCCTGAGTGCTGAGGTTTCAGGAACTTGTATCTTCTTTTTGGCTGTTGCCTTGCAATTGAGGAAGACGCTGTGCCCATACTCGATCATGGGTCTACAGATTAGTTTGTAAATGCTACTGGCTGTTTTCACATTGATCCCCTTGTTTTGGTATGTGAGTCCTCTAAAGTGCTTGGCTCTGGATATCATACTTTTCTTCTTTTCTTGGAGGTGCTGGTTGAAATTGAGTTTGCTGTCGATTATGATTCCCAAGTATTTTGTGGCTCTCGTTGGGCTGAGTAGTTGTTGTTGCATGGTAATCGTAGGTGATGTTGGAGTGAGTTTATGATTGAATATCATCAGGTGAGATTTCGTAGGGTTTGCTTTCAATCTCCATTTATTAAACCAATGGCATGTAGTCAGTGAGTCTTTGTAGTTTGTCTATAGCCCCTTCCGTGGATTTATCATGGGATATCAAGAGTGTGTCATCCGCAAACTGGAGGATATAACCCAGGTGCGAGAAATGTTCGGGGTCGGGTGGCTGTTGCATATTTCTCGAAAAACATATTTATTTTTGTCAACCCTTATGGAAATACATCCACGGAAACTGAGAGCTATTTCCAAAAATTTATGAAGTATCTGAAGTCCATCAGATCTATGAGGCATTCAGTCACAGGGTGGGAAACAAAAATCATCAAACACGACAGACAGAAATATTACCAAGGGATGCTCTCTCGAAAACAATGTATTTATTGACGCTTACAGAAAATATTTGAAGAATGTATTGTTAACCCCCTCAGATGTTGTTTCGAAAACGGCTTTTATTGTGGTTTACATTTCAACGAGGATTACTCCAAAACTTGTACCAGATCTTCCCACTTGAAATGCACACGTCACTCAACAACATCAAGGCATAATGAATATCCACCGGACTATATGAACTATGTATGAAATATTGAATCTCGTATGGAATGAAACAATTCACATCATCTTTTTCCATATATTATACACAACTATTCTCGAAAAAATATTTCTTTCGGGTTTGACGGAAGGACAATGAAATAGGTTCTAATAATTTTTTCCGTCAATTCGGGGTGAAAAAATTCACTACACATCAACAATTTAGCGAGCTATTGTCAAATACTCGAAAAAATATCGAATAATAATTTTTGCCATGTTTGACGGGAAGGCAATGAAATATGATGATACTATCGTGTTCTGGTTTTTCTAATCATTCCAGTGTGAAAATATTTACTACACATCAACTATTGCCCAAATCCTCGAACAAATATCGAATAATTATTTTTGCCATGTTCGACGGGAGGGCAACGAAATATGATGATACCATCGTGTTCTCCTCGTTCTTCTCATCATTCCAGTATGAAAAAATTTACTACCCTCAACTATTTACCGAGCTATTGCCCAAATATTCAAAAAAATATTGAATCATTATTTTCGCCATGTTCGACAGGAGGGCAATGAAATATGATGATACCATCGTGTTCTCCTCGTTCTTCTCATCATTCCAGTTGAAAAAATTTACTACTCAACTATTTACCGAGCTATTGCCAAATACTCGAAAAAATATGAATAATTATTTTCGCCATTTTCGACGGGGGGGCAATGAAATATGATGATACTATCGTGTTCTCCTCGTTTTTCTAATCATTCCAGTGTGAAAAAATTTACTGCCCAAATACTCCAATAATTATTTTCGCCATGTTTGACTGGGGGGCAATGAATTCTGATGATACTACCATCGTGTTCTCCTCGTTCTTCTCATCATTCCAGTGTGAAAATATTGGGCTATACCCCAAATACTCGAAAAAAAAAGGGGAAGGGAGTTTCTCGTCAATGTTTTTCATTGGAACATAATTTTTCTCATGTTTGATGGGAGTGCACATAATTTCAATGATTCCAACGTGTCCTCCGTGTCATTTTTTTATCAACGAAAAGATTCTTTACACATCTTCAACAGATGCTTTATACATCTTTAACCTGGCATCACACATAAAATCAAAAACTTATTTTCGAAAATAATTACTTTTGACTCGTTCCATATAATTCCTCATTAGGAGGAACAAATCAACTGAATAATTCATGAAATGGCGTGATTCAATTTCCCACATACACCACCTTCGATGGCAATTTCCCAAATGGTTCTTTAGTAACTCATCAAGTTATTTTCTTAACCTGCTTGTAAAAATATTCAAAAACTGAGAACAGAGTCATATCTCGGATTCCATCCGAAATTTGGCTACGTTGCCTACAAATTTCACCCTATCCCAAATTTGACAGTCTTCACGTCAGAAACAGTGGGTGGAAAAGTGTGGATAACTTCACACTAATAATGTTTTGTTGACATTGTAGTTATTAAAAAAATATATTTTTATTTATTTAATTATTTTAAATAATTCAACTGTATCACTTAAATAACACTATCTTAAATGGAGAAGGTTTGATATTTGTCCCTACCACAAGTGCTGCCACTCGTGACAAATTTGCCACACTATTCTCAGGAAAAAGGCTCATTTGTCTTTTCAAGCACTTCAATTATTAAATTGTATACTTCAATTAATGGAAAATGCTACATGTACAAAAATATATGTGTGAAAATTTGGAAAATAAATTAATTACAGATATTTTATGTTGTTGGGAATGGAAATATTTTCTTATAATTAGAATTCAAAACATAGGGAAGGGTAATGTTTGTAACATATTATTTTTGTAGTAGGTCATGCATTTGAAAGGGTAGGTACTTAAAGTTATTGAAAAAAACACTATTTTCAAAAATTTGTGGTTGCTCTAAAGATATTCTTGAAGATGTCCGTCAATAACATGTTCCCCCTATATAAGTTGAGTCAAAGAACTCAGGAATACAGGATACAATCATCAAGTCGTGACTCAAAACAAATAATAATAATAATCATTACAAACACATTCCTCAACCTGGTACTTGAAACCACCCATCTAATTTCCTTCATCATAAGGACCTTTATTTTTCACATGAACATTTTTCTTGTTACAAATAGGACTATCGGTTATTCTGTGTTGATTAACTGTAGCCTATGTTCACTCTAGGACCATGCGTAAAATACATTCATTAAAAGAATAATGCATTTCGAAAGTCCTTTAAAAGAACAGTTGTACTAGAAAGAGTTATTGTATTTGTACTTGACAAAAGGTCCTGATTCTCCATAGGTATTCATTCTGCTGAGACTTAGTAGTTTTTTTCGTACAAACTGGGAAGTTTGTATAAAAAAACTATCGGAAGTTACTTGAGAAAATTACGAAAACATACGCTGTCCCTCATCCTCCAGAGTGTATCTATACCTGAATCTTCAAATCATATTAAGTGAAAATTGGAATTTAAATAGTTTATCATTCAGATCATATCAATAGACAATAATTCGAATTAGATAAAGGGAGGTGAGAGTTTCATTATTTCGATATAGGTAGCGAGACTTCATTGCAGCAAAAACATCAGTGTGAATAGAGATGTGATGGGGAATAAATATGGCAATAGCACTGGACGCGATAATATGTGAAAAAATCAGTATTATTCATGAATATTTTCGTATTTTTCAAGTTATTGAAGATATGTAACCAGCTACCAGGATTTTTTTGTGCAGAACAAATATGCTCCATCAGAATTGACCTAAATAGCGTATTTCTAGGCTACACAGTGATAGCTTTATGAAAAGATGCAGTATAGTAGGCAGGATATATATATATATAAATATATATATATAAATAAATATATATATATATATATATAAATATATATGGATAGTACATATAAATATATATATACATGCCAGATATCGATTGGTCAAACGGTTCGCAGTTTTCGTGGAAGATTACAAATATATTTCTGTCGATATCTCGTTTTTTTTTCCAGGATTATATTACTTGACCACTAGGGGGGCCGGTCAAGTAAGATGCAAAATAACGATCATCTCATCATTTGAGAATTATTTTGCTGAGTAATGGGGAATTCATATGATAGCTTACAACGTACTGTTTTCTGAAAATGCCACTGATTACAGAAAATAAGAAGTCCCATCCCAGCCACTGGACTACCTAAGTCTGACGTCACAAAAGGGAGGAGCTTACGAACCTTTCCATCGAAAATGCAAACACGTGTTAAATGCCCATGAGGAATTTTTATTTTTCAGTTTATTCTTGATTGTGTTCTAAATAAGGGTGGATATACTAATATTTTGTTAAAGTAAGGCCAAATTTAAGAATTCTTATCATATTTTGTAGAGAGGTAAGGAATTTAACATATGTATGGCTTATTCAAAAGAGTTGAGGTTATGTCACTGTTTTGTTTTGAATGTTATTCTGTATGTTTTGCTTAAATATTTCGTCTTATTTTCATAATTCTACTTTAGAATGACTTCAAAACACGTTTAAAGCTTCCTAGCATTAACGAGTTCCTGGAAAATGACCATAAAATAATTAAAAAAGTAGAAAATGCATTGAATTCCAACCATTGCAAAACAATGCAATTTGATGATTATCAGAGGAGAAATATATGCTAGCATGATAGATAAGACATATTATAATGTAGAGGTAGGCCTTAGGTACTATTTATATTTTACTTTCTTTATAATATCATGTTTATATTGTAGATTACACTGAGTAAATCAGCTGATATTATACTTCTGCTAGACATCTAAGAGACTCATTATAAATGCTAATCCGATACTGTTAACATGGCCCATTGTTCGAGATGTGAAATATAATAGAAAAAGGGATGGGGATTCCAGGTACGGATTTGAAAATACGTAAATTATCTCCTATATTACATTTTAATGCACGAATTGAAATTTGTCCACGTAATTTGATAGTTATGACCAATTTGATTGATTTTGAACCTTTTTATATTAGGTTTGGATTGTTATAAACAAATTTGCATAAAATAATCAGGACAGGCCGTCAATTAAACATATCATCTTGTGTGAAAATTTTATTGTATCGAGTACGTCCCTGCTTGTGGTCAGTCGACCGCTTAGCCTTATCGGTAATGAATATTAATGAGTCTCTTAAATCATCTTAGATGTATTGCAGTACTATACCTCTGCCACTTGTTCTTGCCCAGGGTGATAAAATGTCACCCATTGCTACATTGGCTCTGTTTGGACATTACAACATATCCGTTACAGATAAAGAGAGTACTTGTTCTTTTTTTTGTTACTTTATCTTTGTTCATAAGCTAGAATAGATGGTCGGAGGTTTACATTATTTCAAATTTGTTTGTATTGTTTAGTTGATGAAAAAATAATTATATACGTAATTAATAATTTTAAAATAAAAATAACCAACCTGCCTGATCCGCATCAAGTTCTGATGAGCCCCCGGAACCTAACAATTAACTAGCATATGCAAAACGAATATAAAATGTGTCCACAGGTGTGCACGTGGCGCTGAATGAGCAAATACGAAATGACTATGGGTGGACAACGGGTCTGAAAGAAAGACTGAAAATGACCACCTCGGGAAGGCCCACAGTAAAGTATGGAAGACAATAACATAGGAACAATTTTATCCATACCTTTATTGAAAGGTACCAGCATTACAACCTCAAGATCGCCCGGAAGTTTTTAATATTGTCAACGGCTGACATGAAGTGGATAATTTTCATGATACACTTGTTTGTGTAGTAGAAAACTTTCTTGCTGTATTGATAAAGTGTTAAATTGTGGTGGACAGTTTTAGTTAGTGACTATAGTTTTTGAGCATAAAGGCGGCCAATAAAAATATGATTCAGGCAACAAATATTCTTATGCTGGCCCTGTATTGGAAAATATAGGAGCGTAATGGACGTATTGATGGAAATGTCAACTCAATTTATAAGAATATTTAATTGTATTTTAATCCTATAAAGTCTCATAATGATAATATACATACATAATAGTAGTTAGTTTTAATACACATTCTGTTCACTAGTTTGAACAGAAAAAAATTATTTTAAATGCTGTTTAAATTAATAATAAATAGTTATAAGAAAAGACAATCAACAACGTCATTGCTAAAATGATTGTTCACTCTTCAGGAGACATGACTTGATAATTTTTTCTTTGATTATTTTCATTAAAGCTGTCAAAATGTTTATTTACAATTCTGTGTATATATATACAAAAATATACAGCAAGGCTGCTAAATACCGTAACTAATTACAGATTACCAGTTGTAAAAAAAAATCTGAAATCTTTTCATATTACAAAGAGAAAAATCACATGACTTATCAAAATTAATTTGCAGAAAATGGCACAAGTAGGTATGAAATAGATGGAATTTGACAGACAAGAAACAATTATACCAATTGAATGGTGTGGCTCAAGTAATTCATATGAAGTATATATAATAAAATATTTCTGTTAAAGGAGGGCTATGATAGCATCCATTCAACTTGTGATAGTTTTTATACTCTCAAGTAGAAAAATTGTTATTAAAACTCCAAATAACCTGATCTGCATCCAATATCACTTCTGTAACCAGTCTTCTAATTATCCCATACAAGACGATATAACTTTCGATACTGCATCCCTTGCATATGGTATATATGACAGTGAGTACCATGTCATTGCTAGAGATTGTATGATGATAAATAAAAATGCAAGACCACCTTTGTGCAACTAAAAATGAAAAAATAATTATGTCTGTTGAATTTATCATTGAAAGATACTCACCACTATAGCTGAAATCAATGTTAACGTAAACGAAACTATCACTACAATAGTGGCAATACATCTAGTAGGTGCAAACATTCTCTTAATCTGATTGAATGGACCCATGAGGAAGCAGGTACTGAGTATGGATACTAAGTTTCCAAGTGTGTAAAATACTGCAAATAATGTCATGCCTCTATGAAATACTAGGGCAAGTGAACCCAAAACAGATAGCAGAATGCCTACTACAAAACATGCTAAAAAGCACTTTATTCTTGTGGACCAACTCAAAGTGGAAGCATCATTTAACTGCAAAAAAAATTAAAAGTGGTGATACCGAACATACAATACAGTGTTACTATTAAAATATGCAGCAAATGGATATTTAATTCAATGGTATTTCACTTTAGCATAGTTTTGGCTTCAAAAATGATGAATGTGGCATATTTGACCTCTAAAATTGTTCTTTTTTTCAAGACAACAAACTCGGGTTTTCCCTGGTGAATGTTAGGACGTGTCAAGGTAAAAATTACCAATTGCCTATTTTACACCTTCAAACCAAATTGGAATTCTACCACAGGTTTGGTTTTTTCACTCAACAAAATTTGGAATAGTATGGATGAAACTTCAACTCTAACATTCATTACTGTGTGATAATGGTAAACAGAACTCCCAATATGAGTTTTATTTAAAAAAAAATCAGATGCCAATGCCATGGTTTACAGCCAAGGTATTCAGATATTGGTTGAGATTTGCATCAATATGAGGTCAAAAAACATATTTTGTTTTCTTGCCAACTTTCCAACATTGTCTTTTGTCTCCTGATTTTTGTTTCGTATATCTGTTTATATTTTACACTGTTATTACCTTCAACTTGGGAAAAATAATTTTTGAGCCCTAAAGATGAATTTAATTGTAAAATTGACAAAACATCTAATTTTTTGACACTTTTTTAAACAATACTAAAATTTGACAGACCAAACATGTTACATGATTAGTTTTGTAGGTATTATTTCTGATGTTTTTTTAAACAAAAATAACCTAAAATAATTTATTATAAGGAGCATACTTCAATGATAACACTGTATATCCGATTTTTTACATGGATACCTATAATGTATAATGATATATTTATTCAGTCATAATTACATTTGACAGAAAGAAAATCATATTGCTACTGTGGCATAACTTGAATTCATAAAAAATATAATGTCAAATCATGATGAACAATATAATACTGGTTGGACACACAATAAATGTAAACAATATGTTATAAGAAACTCACCAATGAAATTTTTACACTATTATTACACCCTAACAGGATTACTTAGAAAAAAGTAATTAGGGCAGCAAAGGATGTGTACTACAATTTTAGAATCACCAAAGCAAATAATGAAGTGAAAAAATCTGATCCATAGTAAATGGGTATTATGGGGAAAACAAATAATGTGAAAGGAAAATTATTTGTATTGTATTAAACATAGAATTGTTTCCCCAAATTTTTTCCAATATCTATTTTTTCTTCAATATTTCATACAATCATTTTTTAAAAGATACATTACTAATAAATTGAAAATTTTCTTTATATCGTGTGTACATTTAGTGCATAATTCTTCAATAACTGAAGAAGCCTTTTTCAAAAATATTCTAAACTATACGGGTGTTTTACAAAAGCGGGACAACTTAAAGTCGAGTTTTTTTTTTAATATAATATTTTTTACCTGATTCTTTTTAATTTTTGTTGATGAAATTAAAATGAAAATCCATTGCTGGGTTGTTCTGCTTTCATGAAACAACCATTACTGCTGAGAATATTTTTAAAATAGTCAACTTCAGTAACTGAAAAAGTTTTTCTCTATGTTATGGCTTTCAAGATATTGGACACACGGTATATCCTCAAATCCAGAATACTAAATGCAGTAGACATGATAAATTTACAAATTTTATTTTTCATTTTCCGGAGAGAAAAAATACCAAAACTTAAAGTAATATTTCCATATCTCCACAAAAAACATTTGTGTAATAATTACTACAGTATGTTTGTATATTTACAAGTGATCATCAACAAGATTTTTTTAGTAAAATAAAAATGCATTTTATCTCCCTTTTCAAGAACCTCCAGTTACAGCAGTTATGATAATTATTTCAACTATTTTATTCATTTTATTTTTTCCAGTTCGAACGAATTGTAAACAAAAAAAGACTAGCAAGTGATCTAAAAAAAACTTTCTGGTTCACTAATAAGTAGTTCTCAAACCAACCAGAACTCATTACAGACATCATTTTATCAAGATCAGATTTCAGGCCAATCATTGAGTTAGGCCGATAGGAGCTGCCTCAAATCGGCTGAGACCAGTTATTTGCCTGAAATCTGGTAGTTAGTGAAAAGTATGAAACCCCCATTCTTTCTAAATTGAATTCGGTGTCTTTTTGCAAAAAAATTCAAGAAGTTAAAAAAAGTTAACTAGAATAAAAAAAGTTAAATATACTTAAAATTCAGAAAAAATAAAATGTTCATCCAATGTAAATCTTGATGGTAGTAGGGTGAAGTGGGGTAAGCGTAATCATGGGGCAAGTGTAATCGGGCACTCCCTAATTTTTGTATTATCGTTTTTAATTTTTTTCTATCTAAAATTTGAATGTGTAACTAATTTTTTTGCCTTTATATTATGTTTTTAATCCTTTCATGGCCCTGTTCAAAATGTTAGTTATTTATATATTACCCTGTATTTGCACTTGTTGTGCGAGTATCGATTGTAATTTTTAATTTCATGTTGCTAATACAAATAATTCATTAAGATTGTGGTATTTTGCTTCCTTAGATTATTTCCAACAAGGAATCGGATTCTGCTGTCAGATTTCGATTTGGATGTCAACAAAAAGAAACATAGTAGTGATTACGTTTACCCCATCAAAAAATATAAATGGGGTAAGTGTAATCACAGAGACTGGGGTGATCAGTGATTACATTTGCCCGAGCCTAGAATAATTATCCTCAAATTACCCCCACATTCCAGTCATTTGCTTCAGCCGATGGACCTTGCAGTTTTTAAGACTCTGAAATCAAGGTGGGATTTAAGGTTAGCAGACTACCAACGAAAACACGTTGGCATGAAAATACCTAAAAGGGATTTTTCCATACTTGTCTGCACCATTTTGAAGGAAACCGATCAGGATGTACTGATATCAGGATTTCGTAAGGGAGGTTTATGTCCATTCAATAGAACTGTCATTGACAGCAATAAATATGACCCAGAAGCGCTAAGAAGATATAAAGAACATTTAAAAACTGCACAATCTGCCTCACAAGAAAATTATGATGAGCCGAGCACAAGCAAACACCAAGATACAGAAGCAACATCTTTGGAGCAGCAACCACTTCCAGAACCAGAGCCGATTGCAGGACCAAGTAAAAAGAATGTGTCATTCGAAGATTTGTTGCTAGACACCATAAGACAATCCCCCCGACCTAATGAGAAAGAGAAAAGAAAAAGAGTAGCTTCTGGAGCTGAAATTATCACAGCACAGGAAAATATAGAAAAAAGAAAAAAAGCAGAGCAAGATAAAGAAGAAAAAAAAAAGCAAAAATTGAATCAAAGAAAGCTTAAAATCTAGCAAAAAATAATTTGAAACAAGAAAAAAGAAACCCAAAAATATTGTTCTATCAAGTTCTTCTGATGAAGAGGACGAAACCCAAATTCAGAGCCACAGTGAGTCGGAAGAGGAAGATTTTGCAACGTATTCACAAAGGTTAGATGAAGAAGAGGAAGCACATAAACAAGACGAATTGTTACTCACTGACTTGAAACAACCTGATGTCGTAAATTGGGTTCTGGTCTCATTTGAAGGAAAGAAAAATATAATTCTTTATGTTGGTCAAATAACAGCCTTTGATGACGAATCACAACCTTTGATTGTTTCTGAAAAAATCCGACAAAACTCGCAACAATCGATTTTTTATTGGCCTGAACAAATTGGCCATCACTCAGTGTCTGCATCGACATCGAGTTAGTTTTACCCGAACCAAATTTAGGACGAAGAGGAGATTTAATTTTCCCAGTATCCTTCGCTATATATAATGTAAAATAAAAGGAAACAATTACATTATACAGTTTGTTATGTTCTCATATTTAAACGTTTCTAAGACAAACATGCAAATTGTATACATTCCACAAAAAAGCTTATAACGTCCTTATGGATTGAGCTATTAGGATAATTTAATTTTTTTTGGTGAAACTGCATAATTTTTACTTTGTTACACTTGCCCCAAATACTCTAGCATACGATGCATATGGGAATTACAAACCATGATTACATTTGCCCCAAATGCTGGGGTAAATGTAATCAGCGAACATAACTTATAATTTTTGGATCTAGTTTCATGTTCATGAACATCTTGATTCTATAAAAACAAGAATATATGTTTGTACACATATTTAATAAATATATATTCCTGATATGGTGAGTATTTTAAGATTTTTGAATGTTATTCTACATGATGCTCGATACGCTAGCTTATAACCACAATCTGTAGTAGGAGTACTCTGTTCATCTTGGTTGCACCTCCCCAGTTGAGTATACCATATTGCAAATGACAATGAAAATTAGCATAATGAATTGTCTGAAATATTTGTTTACTACACTGTTTTTCCATGAAACTGAGTCAATAACACCTGGTACGAAGCTTTTTACATAGGGCATCTATGTGTTCTGTCCATTCACTCCGGTAATCTATTACAGTATTACTTTCTATATTTTAGATCCCCTCGAAAGCAAAAAATGTCAGTTTTCTGTTCAAAAAGAGTAAAATCATAAAATCAAAGCTCATACAAAATAATCTTCACCTCAACACAAATAAATGTAAATAGTCACAATATAACTAGAAAAATTACATTACCCAACATGATTGCCATATAAATAACATTCTCCTTAAAAAAACTCACTCATAAAAGGGATCTTGGAGTTATTTTTTACTCTATTTGAGCTTGTGCAGCTAAACGGATGCTTGGTCTCATTTATCATAATTGTAAGAACTTTCGTAACCAAGGCAGCTTTATAACACTATTTAATGCCTACGTGAGTTCTAGGCTGGAATATGGTCGCCCATATACAATATACACATAAAAAAATAGAGTCTATCCAAAGAGGGTTCATGAAATATATTCATATAAATTAGATGGAGTCTACCCAGAACAAGGTATCGACAACAGAAGATTACTGAATAAAGTGAAACTAAACCTTCAAAATCAAAGAACATACTATTCAATTATCTTTATTTATAAATTAGTGAAAAATCTGATTGACTGCCCCGAATTACTCTTCCATTTTAACTTTCATGTTCCGCAATTAAACTCAAGAAATGAATTGACATTTTTACCTACCCCATTCAAGTCACCAGTCGTAGCAATGAGCAAACTATTCAATCCATTATGTGCCAATCTCGAAATATATATATATATAATGAACCAATTGGTCAAGTAAAGAAACATATTAAGAAACTTTTACACACAAATTAACATATTTGAGCCTAGTCTGTATGTACCTATGTTACTTTACTATAAAAGCTTATTCAATTGATCGTCATTCAGTTGAATTTTCTTCTTTATATTTCTCTCTTCAGGTGTTTCCAGACAGTTAAAGGAGAATGGTATACATGCATGTATATATGTCTGTATGTGTATAGGTTATTTTTATATTTATTTAATTCAAATACATACAACAGGCAAATCCCAATTATAGGAGTAAATCATGTTATGTGATACTTAGGATATACTAATGGAAATGGGTGTGAACAATTTCGAATAATATATATATATATACAATACATATGCAGATATACATATATATATACACCTACACATTCATCCATAATTAATCAAGGATCTTGATATAGTTTTTTTGAATTGTGGTAGCATTTGGAATCAATATGTTTGAGTTTGTTATAACTCCTACACATTGAGGTGAGCGGACAATGAAAATGATGTGAGTGTGGAATAGCTATATGGAAGGTTATATTTGATCGAGATGTTATTCAAGGCGCATTGATACAAATTGAGGATAGAGAGAAGATGAGGTCAATTATTTCTTGGAGTTTTTTAAAAGAAATAAAATTGAACTCAGTAAGATTTTGTAACTGTACCCTCTTTCCGGGTAGACTCCATGCTTCTTGAAGAAGGCGAATTTAAGATTTTTTTTTTGAACCGCTTCTATGGCTGTTATATACTTCAAGTGGCATGGATTTCAGAGAATACTACAATATACTAGCTTACTCCTAACAATAGAAAAATACATACTACGGAGTGCTTCGAAGGATCTGAAATCTTTACAATTTCGAATCAGAAAGCCCAGAGTTCTCAATGCGGATGATATCACAGAGTCGATATGCGAAGAAAATGTTAACTTTTGATCAAAATATCACTCCTAAATCTTTAGTTTCATTAACTCGGGTCAAGCATGTGTCATTCAGTATGTAATCATGAACCAGATTATTCGATTTTCTTGACTTTGCACTTCTTAGCATTCAGAGATAGTTTATTTTCTTGACACCAGCTGATGAGGAATTTAAGACCATTTTGTAACATTACACAATCATTCGCATTTCTAATTTCTCAATATATTTTCATGTCATCAGCAAACAAGAGCTTCTGAGATTTCAGATTATCACCGATGTCATTGATAAAAAGTAAGAAAAGCAAAGGTCCCCCCAGGTTAGAACCCTGCGGAACACCCGAAGTAGCTCAAAATTTGAGAGATTTTACACCTTCATATTCTACATATAGTCTATCAGATGAGAATGAGCTTAATAGCGATTGAAGGTAGTAAATGGAGGTCACTTCGAGAAATTTCTTTAAGTAGATACTGATTCTTAAATCTGTAATTAATATCATACTGAATGGAATTTAAATTTTAATGTTTACTAATAAGCCATTAACTGCCACCCATTTCGCAATGCCATAGCTTCATATTTTATTCAGTAGTTGTTGATGTGATACTCCATCAAAAGCCTTGCTGACATCTGTGTATATCACGTCAACCTGATGAAGACTATCAAGACATTTGAAAACATATTGTGTAAAAATGCAAAGATTTGTAGCACTACTGAGCGCTTTGACAAAATCATGCTGAAAATCAGAGATGCTGTTGTGTAAATGATCATAATTTATATCAGACAGTATGATTTCGCCAAGTTTTGAAAAAAACGGATATTAAGACAATTGGTCTATAATTCTTGATTTCGGGTTTACTACCAGATTTGTAAATGGGGGCAAATGTGAGATAGTTTCCAAATGTCGGGAAATTTATTGTATTTCAACATCAGATTGAAGATGATATACAATGGGTTCAATAATCAAATATGTATATACAAGTGTAAACTTCTTGCCTATTGATACCTATATATGTCTTGTTATTGGGATTCATTCCAGTTTAAACATTAAACCTTTTTTTATATTCAGTATTTTGCCTAAAACTCGAAAAATTTAATACAATGAAAAATAGTATTTTAAGATTACTATCAAGGGGAGATACTAGCCAATAAGTAGATTTCTATAGTAAAAATTATTGTTACATACTTGGGACATTATACCGCTTTCCTCATCAGGGGAATCATTTCCGGTCAGTACTCTCTTCAATTTATCCATTATTATTTATCTTTATTTACCTGGAAAACAAGATCAAAATGTTATCACATGAACCCAGTGTGGAAACAAATTCCAGTTGTAATACTTTTTCTTCCACCTAAATATATTTTTGGAAAGGATTCTTTGCATGTATCGCGCTTATATTCCATGTGAAATTGAATATTTTTGTAGTTTCCCTATTGGAATTATTGAGGATCACTTACTTTTGGTCTACCTTTAGTAGTTTCATTTTGGAAAAAATATAAAGGATCTTTTTCTACAATACCTACTTCCAAGGCATATAAAATAAACATTTTCCGTAATCTAATGACTCACCTTCATAAAATATATACTCGCGCTCCTGAGAAATGGTATAATCTTTAATGTTTCTCACGAATCAACAAAATAATATAACAATTAAATTTACTTGAAAATGGAAAAGTATGTGTCAAATCCACTGTATCTTATTAATCAACAAGTGCATCTTAACCTCAAAAATAGTCAAAAAACAATAAGGTGACAACTTGGCACTGTTGCCAGTATTCGTCTATAGATAACTGAAATACTGATCTTAGCGCCAGAATGGCAAAAGTCGTAACTACTGTATGTGTCACTCTCAGAGTAATTATTGCTCGGAGATTTACATACTAGGAATCTTATCACATATATATATATATATATATATATATATATATATATATATATATTATATATATATATATATTTATATTATATATATATATTTTTTATATATATATATATATATATTTTTATATATATATATATATATATATATATATATATATATTTGTTGGTCTGAAAATTCTTTTATACTAGCAATAATAATAATTATACGAGACTGCGTCTGGATTGCAGCGCCACTACGGCGGCGGATGTTGCAAAATGGATAAATTTATATATTTCGGATTTGTTCTCATAAATGAGATTTCAAATGAAACGTATTCTATGATCAGGGCTAAAGTGATTCCGCAAATGAATGTTACCAAACCGCCAGTTACATTCACCTTTTCCACGAACACTACCTATGGGAATAGCCAAGTCACCATTTCCGCAACTCAGCATTTACATGGGAAGCCTGCAGAGTCGACATTTTGCCAAGAACTTCATATAATCATTTTTGACTTGTCGACTTGATCTTCTCTCATTATTGTAGTTAGTCTAGATTTGATTCTTGAATTGTTCACATCTAAATATTTTTGTAAATGTATTTGAATAAAAGTGTTTTCTAAAGTTAATTCCGGCTCGAGTTATGAAATTCGCCGTATGTTGTTTCAATAGAAGTAAGTTAATGGATTTTTTCCTCACAAACAATTTGTTGGAATGTATTTTCATTTATTTGTAAAAAATGCGAAAATGGTTAAGATTACATGTGGTGCCTTACGAATTTAATACATGCATATACAATTATAAGTCGAAAAATAAACTACTACGACTTGAGGTTCTTTTGTTCTCTTTATTTAAGGTCGGCCTATTTATGCAACCAGGGCTTAACAACGACGCCGGTGTGCACACTTTCCCAAACCGGAAATTTTGCCGAATCCTCTGTTGTTTCTGAGGCAGGGTTCTTTAACGAGCTCAACCTCTATGAACTCGGGACCACCATCTTAACGTCCCCTCCGAAGGACGGCATATCTATTGTCATATCTCGTGCTCATTGATATGATGCCTGCAGCTGCGATTATGCTACTACACTATATAGTTGTTAGGGCATTTTTAACGCGCACCTTCCTTGTCCGGTGGTCACCCATTCAAGTGTACTATGTTGTTTGGCTTCAGATATCGATACGACTCTTGTCAATCTGACCGGTGCCCCGTAGACTTGAAGTAATTTTCAATTTAATGTTTTGCAGGTACTTAGATAACAAGCGAAACGTGATTATATGTAAAACTTTATGTACCTGTAAAGTGGGAGTCGTAGAAAATTGCAAACAGGCTATGGCTGTCATTCGTTATGTAAATTCAACGCAAAGTGCAACTTCAAAATCCGATTTTGAGAAGCAATGTGGAAAATCATCACAGACAGAAGCTACAAAAAAGGTGCAAAAATACGTGTCTAAATAAAAACATATTTAATATGTCGCGAATCAATGTTTTAAAGGAATATTACAAATTGAGA
This sequence comes from Gonioctena quinquepunctata, assembly GCA_018342105.1. Classification (NCBI taxonomy): domain Eukaryota; kingdom Metazoa; phylum Arthropoda; class Insecta; order Coleoptera; family Chrysomelidae; genus Gonioctena; species Gonioctena quinquepunctata. The sequence continues at coordinate 332,451 of JAFIRS010000976.1, read as the reverse complement.
AAGTCCTTTTTAAAAAAAAGAAGTTATATTCTGATAGGGCTCCGATTTTTGGCATCGGTGGATAAATAATTATTTTGGTATTTATAACTCATAAACCTGTTGATTTTTTTAGTGTTTCTGGTTGGTGTGTTAATTTACTTTTGCTCCATTGAATTTTCAGAACTCTAGATGCCCACGATTTCTGTGGATAACCCATAAATTGAACTGATGCTAAGCGCGTTTTAAACGTCATTTCGTGATAGGGCACTTCGTTGTTTCGATTTATTGAGAATATTTGTGGAAACTGGGCCCATTCTAATAAATAGGAATTGATGAGTTGTCTCGATATTTTTGAGTTTAAAATTTGGGTGAAGTTTAATAATATACCTACCTCTAAGAGGATGAGAGTTTGTAATGGTGGATTTATGCAACACCAATTAATAATTATCAAGTTACAATTATTAATAATTAGCAATTTTGAGTTGAACCATCATCTTTCAATGGCCGTGTTTATGCAGACAAGTAACAATTAAAAAGTTACTAGAAAGTTGGACAACATTGAACTTTTTAATTGAAACGAAGAAAAAATGTTACCAACAGAAAAACCGCTGTGAAAAAGTAGACAAATACATGGCGGATGAACCAGCCAGGTTCCCTGGTGACGTTGCAAATCCGCGCATGTGAAGTTGAAATTTGACCAATGTACGAAGATAGGAAATAAGGCATCCTTTCATTGTGTATAATCATTGGTGGAAGGTAGCCTTTTTACCTAGAAATATAACTTCATAGCCTGAGGGTCTCGGAAATATGCAATCTTTGAAGCATTCAATTTAAAGATGTGTTGCCTAGTTTTGTGAATCGATTTGGGAGGGTTGATTGACGAGTTGAAATTAGGGTTAAGGAAAAAAAATCATCGTCCCTAATCGCATGAAACATAACTCCAACAATACATATCCCTATCACCCCCAAAAACAGCATCAAGACACACGATCATCTCATCACCACTGTGAACACAGATTATACACACCTCAGAGCAATTGTCTTTTATTGCTCTGAGATACACACATATAGAGTGAATTCAGTATTGAGACAGCATGGGCTATGGCGAATTCCCGCCAGTGTCATGACATGCACCGGTTGAAAGGTTGAGTTTGTTAGGTTAATAAGTGGGTATCTAGTGTAGTTTATTCAATTTCATTTACTGTTACCTTGCAAAAATGCCCTGTTGTCTGTGGTGAGTACTTATCAGTAGCGGAAGAAGAAATTATGGCAATACTATCAAATTCATGATGTCCTGTGTATAGCTTTTACTAAATCATCTGGTACGCCTATGGAATTTCTCGTAATAGCCTTCGCTTCGGGTACCTTCCTTCAAGAAGAATTGTTCATTATGGGAAGGAAGGCCAAATGTACTGTTAGGAAGCTCCGCCCATTTCCTTTGATGTTTGATTTGCCGCTTCATTGGCCTCGGACCTTTAACAAAGATTATTGTTGATTGCCTTTAACTCGAGATAGGCACAGTTGCCAGTTCTAAATTATGTTTTATTTGGATTAATACTGCCAACAAAAGTGATAAGGTCGAAAAAATGTATGGAAAAGATAACTCGCTTTCGACATCGTGTATAGAGTTGAATGCTTGAGTTTTATGTAGAATAATATCATTTATTCCTTGAATTTCCTGATTAATTTTGAGATTTTGCGTAGTTGGCAATTCTGTATCATAACAAACGTCATAATTCAAAATGTAGGTATTGCCGTAACCCCTTCAGTTGTATATTTACAATTACCTTGATGTAGGTAAAGAAGGGCATCATAATACCGACAGTTCTCCCGGGGCATTTAACTTGAGATAGGACTCCATCTCTCTCTAATAGGCGAGTGCGCACAAGTTGCCAACTAAAAAAAAACCTTTCAAAGTTCTGCCTCTTCGATGGCAATTGTTTGACTTTGGTTGTATAGAAAATCGCCAATTTGATATACAAATTCAATTACTTTTGGTCATGAAGCGCTTATAAATTTTTAGTATCAAATGTGTCATTCATAGAGATTCTCTGTCTAAATATGTGAACAGTTATGTGAACAGTTGGTAGCACAAACAAAATTCTGGGAAAAAATATTGACAGATGACAGTCGATAATACACGAAAGCACAAATCAGATTGGGGCAGACACCAACACTCGAGATATAGAGACAAATTCCCTATTGATATAGCTAAAAAATATAAACACTCTGGGACTAAAAATAAATGATCCAGCATATTCAGTTTGTGATTCTCTACACAACCCTGATGAAATTATTACAATTGGACAGGCAGAAGTTTTTGAAGTTGGCAACTTGTGCGGCACTCCCCTATTTTGTTTGTCTTGTCTAGCCTTCTTCTCTGTGTAACTACTCTGTGACTGTGAACATGACTACCGAATATTCCCGATTGATTCCGTCCTCTCGAATACCTTCCATTCTAAAACCGCTTGAAGAAAACCAACACAACAAGCAACGTTTTGAAAAACGATTAGAAAGCCTGGTTTCACACTCTTCACATTCAATTCATCTGTCCAAGACATATTTCCTGTTAAGGTACGTTACCATAGAATTTTACACAAGAAATAATGTCCAAAAAAGGATATAATTATCTAAACACTTGTTATATAGAAATATAAAAGAAACAAAAATATCTTCTACATATTACCACTCAACGATAATATCCGAATTGTATTCGCATAGATATCCTATTAGGCCAACCAATAGAGTAAACATAGAGGCTATTTTCCCACTTGAATAAAGACGCAAATAGCCTATATACCTTTTAAAAGATAGTTCGTAGATGACCACTTTTTTGTTTTTTGACAAATATCCTAAAAATTATTGAAGGAATTCAAAAACCTACAAAATGGTTTTTTGTGCGACTGGATCGGTGCATTTTCCACCGGGAAAATCTCTAAAAAGAGACCATATTTCAAAAATTCATAATTTTCATATTACTGCGAGAATTGATAGATAATAATACGTAGTTCAACTGTGCGCAAGATGGTTTCAGGTCGATGTGTAGTTTTTGCACAATCGCGTTTTAAACAATTTAAGGGCTTATCTTGCAGAATGCGCCGATTCAAGGGAAATCGTCGTATTCAAATTCTGTAAAAGGGGAAGGAATTTTTTTGGATTTTCACCTGAGAGGTGAGAAATGTGTTGAAATGTCACTGAAAGTTGCTCCAAACGCTTGAAAGTGCGCTCGAGGCACAGTCGAGTATATAGCGGTGGGGGGGAATTGAATTGAACAGATGTGTTCTCGACCTTGTAATACTGTAAGTGAATATATTGCATTGTATGTGAACATATTACATTTATGTGTTAAAAAAAATGTTTTACATTTATTTATAAATGAATAAAATATACGAATGGGTATAAAAAAAAAACCAAGGGTTCTTAAAAAGCTAATTACTTTAACGAATGAAAGTACTGATCACGAATACGTATACTTACCTTTCAATACTAGCCACACTATTAACTAATGTAATATAATAGTTAATAAAAAAACGAAATCATTATATAACTGAAAACATATGCAAAACACGCTAATCACTTATATGCACTGATATAATATGCGCCAACGTATAAGGAACTCGCCGCGTGGTGATACACTCTCTTCCGCTGGCTCGTTCCCCCCTTCCGCTGCTCAACTCTGCTTCGAGCGCACTTTCCAGCGTTTGGAGCATCTTTCAGTGTCATTTTCAACACATTTCCCACCTCTAAGGTGACACTCGAAAATATACATATTGTAGATATTGATCTCTACTTCCAGATGCCATTTACATAATTTGAATTCGACGATTTTTCTTAAATCGGCGCATTCAAGTCCTTAAATTGTTTATGACGCGATTTTGCAAAAACTACACATCAGCCAGAAACCATCTTGCGCACAGTTGAACTACATGTTCTGATCCATAATTTCCCGCAAGATTGTTTGTCAAGCTTTAAATTTATAAAAATTATGAATAAAAAAAAATGGTCTCTTTTTAGAGGTTTTCCCGGATTTTCCCACTGGAAAATGCACTGATCCGGTCGCACAAAAAACTATTTTGTAGATTGTGAAACGATTGCTCCAACACTTTTTGATATATTTGTACAAAAACAAAAAAGTGGTCATTTTTGACAATATTTCTTGTCACAAAAATTCCACAACGCGATTTTGCTGGGGCCTACACAAAGTCTGATTGGCTATTGGGAAAGTGAATAGCCATTGGTTAGTTTTGAAATATCAATTTGAGATTGGCTTAGTTCAAAATTAGCGATATTTTCACATTATGTCAACAGTCAACTTCATGAAAAATGCACCTGCGTTCGTAACTGAATAAGTAAGGTTAAGTACTTATTACCTATTTTATACCGCCAAAAACCTTTCATTCGTAGATAAAATAATGTACACGAATATTTTCTAATGGTGAGTTTTCTTCTCCATGTAAATTCAAGTCAACTATCCATAGGAAAACACGGAAATATTTTATTTCCTTTGAAAAAAAAATCGCCCTCAATGCCGTTGGGTCTGACAAGTAAACAAAGTTAGTCATTTGTCATCTAAATGAAAAATCCTATTGGCCACAAATTTTAAAACAAATAACTTTAAAAAAACCACAAAAAAAAATTAAAAAAAGGAAATACCCCAAAAAAAAAGCAGCTATCACATATCAACATGAAGAACGTTCATGATTTGTGTTTTAGGTAAGAAAGAGGAAACAAAAAAATATAATGTACACCATGCCATAACCATACCCCCCTTTTCAGAAAAAACAAATGTAACTGAAGAAGTTTTGGAGCCCCGAAAAGAAACGTATTAAAAATTCAATTATGAATCACTATATTTTTCTTATTCCCACGAACCAGAAACCCAAGAAAATCCACAGAAGAATATTAAACGTAATGGTTCAAGAACACACACAATCCATATATATATATATATATATATATATATATATATATATATATATATATATATATATATATATATTGTAACGTAAATAAACTTAACTTGGTTCTACTAATTTATTTCACACTTAATCTACAACTTAATTTATATTACTACTCCACTGTATAGCTCGATCGTATGGGTCGTTCAGACTGTTCGTGCCATCTTGAGGGCTACCTATTTATCTCCGTCACAGAATTCCCGATCTTTCGAATTCCGGCAGTTGACGACCAGCATGTTCCAATCGTTTCCAATATCGACCGTTGCTCTCCGCGGCAGAGCGACTGGACTGTTCTCGAACATCTCTGGGGATGACCTCATCGCTGTCGACGGCAACGTGCGAGGCGACAGGTCCGGCCTAGGTTCGTTACATTGCCCCTTCTTAAAGACATTTCGTCCCGAAATTTCATCCTTGAGTGTGACGATATCTGCATGACTCCCCATATCTGCACCGTGAAGTTCGATGGAAGTAACACTCCACGGTCTTCATGATCGGTCGTGGAAGAGGGTTACAGCAAACCAAAATCTTGACGCCGCTGGATCTGAATATCGCCTCCAGCATACTTCTTATGACTCTCCAGTCCAACCCATCAATACCACAGGACAATTTTGGAATTGCTAGATCCACCAGATTCTGGTCCACCATAGTATCTCTTAGTTTGGTGAGACTCTTCCAGACATCTTCATAGGACGGTTTATCTTGGGAATGCCTCTTGGTAACTAGGTAGTAGATGTTTCTCTGGCCTTTCTTCAACTGTAGCACCCCACCAACTTCTGGATTCTGCTCCCGCAGTGTTTGGAGTTGACCAAATTTCTTGGAGAACACTACGGCGATGCCCCTGGACATTCGAAGATCTTCTGCCACACAGTGCGCTAGTGCGTAGTCAGCAGGCACCTCGAAAAGGTCTCGTGACTCCTCTCTAGTAACCCCATGTAGAACTTTCTGCCCGTTTGAATACAAGGACATAAACTTCTCGAACGTCATATCATCCTCCGGTGGCTTGAGGGTGCGAACTTGGTCATGGTTTCCAGCGTAAGGGCCAACCTGTTGAAATGGACGACCCTTGGTTTCCCTCGGGTGGCTTATGGATTCGGTACACAAGGTCGTTTATCCTTTTCACGATCTTATACGGGCCTTCCACGAGTTCCGCAACTTTGGTGATAGTCCACGACGACGTTTGGGGTTGTACAGCCAAACCAGGTCATCAACCTTGAATCCTCCAGCGTCGGCCTTGATATCATAGGTCTTCTTCATTTTATCGCTGGCACTCTGGATGTTCAACCGGACTCGTTCGTGGATGTCGTCCATTCTCTGCCGAAGTTTGCTGACGTAGTCCTCTCCCGCAGTGTCTTGTCCTGGCGGTATCCCAAACTTCAGGTCACAAGGCAGTCGCAGTTCTCGGCCCATTATAATACTAGCAGGAGTTTGACCTGTTGACTCGTGTACTGCGGATCGATAGGCCATCAGGAACAAATGAAGATACTGGTCCCAGTCTCTTTGATGGTCAGAGACAACCTTGGACAAGTGGCGGTTGATCGTCCTGTTCATCCGTTCCACCATTCCATCGGACTGCGGATGTAGGGCCGTGGTTCTTGTCTTGCGGATGTTCAGCAGTAGACATATTTCTTGGAAAAGGTTGGATTCGAAATTTCTGCCTTGATCCGAGTGCAGCTCCATTGGAATACCGAATCGACATATCCACTCTTTCACCAAGACGTCGGCGACGGTGATGGCTTCCTGGTTGGCAGGGCATAGGCTTCCGCCCACTTACTGAAGTAGTCCATTGCCACAAGGATGTATTTATTCCCGTGGTCGGATACGGGAAACGGGCCGGCGATGTCAATGGCGATTCTCTCGAACGGGCTGCCTACGTTGTACTGACGCATCGGGGCCTTGGGTCGTATTCGAGGTCAATTGCTAGCAGCGCATACAGCGCACTTTCTGCACCAGTCCTGGACGTCAGCTTGACAATTGGCCCAGTAAAACCGTTGCCTCACTTTCTGCAGGGTCTTCGTCACTCCCAGATGTCCTCCAGCGACTCCATCATGGATTTCCCGCAGCACTTCCTCTCTTCTGTTCCTGGGAACAATTATTTGGCGTCTGTCTTCCCCACCAATATCGGCCTCCAGCACACGTTTCAGGATCCCATTGTCCAGAATAAGAGAGTTCCATTGTGCCCAATAGGACTTAACAGCCGGCGAGTAACCTGCGACTTCCTGCCATGATGGTCTTCGATTGCCCTTCTTCCAGCTGACAACTAAGCCAAGGTCGGGGTCTTTCTCTTGGTCTTTCTGGATCTTGCTGTCATTCCAGTTGTCATCCATTGCCGCGGTTCTACAAAGTGTTGCTTCTTTCTCTTCTGCATTCTTATGGCTAGTTCCGGCTCGATGTTCGATCTCGAAATCGAATTCTTGGAGTCTCTCGATCCAACGTGCTACTTGACCCTCAGGATTTTTGAACTGTAAGAGCCATTTGAGAGCTGCATGGTCAGTTCTCAACAGGAATCTTCTTCCATACACGTACTTGTAGAAGTGCTCCACTCCCTTTACAACAGCTAACAGCTCTCGCCTGGTGACACAGTAATTGCGCTCTGGTTTGCTAAGCGTCTTGCTGAAATAACCAATGACCTTCTCCTGTCCCTCCTGGATCTGAGATAGGACAGCTCCAAGTCCCACGTTGCTGGCGTCCGTATCCAAATGAATTTCCTTCGGGTAGGGATAGCTCAGTACAGGTGCGTTGATCAAAGCTCCTTTCAGCTTCCTGAATGAGTCTTGACATTCTTCGGACCACTGGAACTTTGTTTGGCCCTCCGTGAGCCTGGTCAGTGGTTTAGCGATGTTGGCAAATCCCAGCACATATCGGCGATAGTATGTGCATAAACCAAGGAAACTTCGAAGTTGGTGAATGTCTTTTGGGATGGGCCAATCCTTAACAGCTTTGATCTTCTGGTCATCCACTGCTACTCCTTCCCCAGAGACAACGTGGCTGAGGTATCGTACTTCTTTTTGGAGCAGATGGCATTTCTTAGGGCTCAGCTTCAATCCGGAGTTCCTCAGTCGCAGGAATACTTCCTCCAAGTTTTTCACGTGGTCCTCGAACGATCTGCCGACCACAATTATGTCGTCGAGATACACTAGACACGTGTTCCATGAGAGTCCCTTCAGCACTGTCTCCATCAATCTTTCGAATGTGGCGGAGCATTACAGAGCCCGAATGGCATAACGGTGAACTGCCACAATCCTGAGCCGATGGTAAAAGCAGTCTTTTCTCGATCTTCCTGAGCCAGTTCTACTTGCCAATATCCACTCTTCAGATCAAGGGTCGAGAAAATCGTGGAACCAGCCAACGTGTCTAGGTTGTCATCTATTCTTGGGAGAGGGTAACTGTCCTTCTTCGTGACATTATTAAGTTGGCGATAGTCTACACAAAAGCGTGTCGATCCATCCTTTTTCTTCACCAGTACGACTGGAGAGGACCAGGGACTGTCAGATGGTTCGATAACTCCTTCTTTTCCCATATCGCTGACTATTTTGTCAGCCTCTTCCTTCTTGGCAAGAGGAAGTCTTCTTGCTGATTGCCGGATCGGTCGGGCACCCCCAGTATCAATCTTGTGCTGGACCACATTAGTTCGACCTCCTTTTCCTTGTCCGGTATCGAAGATGTCTTGGTACTTTTTGACTAAATCTCTTAGTTTGGGCTGTTGAGCTGGTTTTATATCTTTGGAAGAGATGGCAACTAATTTTTCTAGTTCTGTGGGCAAGTTGTTGGGCTGGCTAATCGTACCTCGTACGCCCCGGATCACAGATGAAACTGACGAGCAGTGCCCTAAAATTGTTCCTTTCTTTAAGGTCACTGGAAAGTAATTGACATTCATGACCCTTACCGGTACCAATTTTTCAGCACGTAACAGGGTTTTCCCTAGGGCAATCCTCGTCCAATTTTCTCATCATGAAGTTTGGGCTCGAACATCACCACGTCTCCACTGCTCGCACTCCCGTCCAGGCGAGCCTCCAGGATGGTTTCAGCCCTCTCAGGTACGCTTACATCCTCAGCCAACAGCACACGGATCAACTCTTCACTTCTCCCATGAAGTACCAGCTCTTCTCCGTTGACACGTAGGACGCCGTCTTTGAAATCCAATTCAAACCCTCTGGAATTCATGATGTCCATTCCGATGATTGCATCGTCTTCGATGTCCGCTACAAGTGCCTGATGTTTCACTTTAGTGCTGCCCAAAATTATTTCAATCGGTAGCTCGCCATATACAGTAGCTGGCTCCCCTGTTGCTGTGCGTAGCTTCCAAGTTGTCGGTTCAATTCGTTCCGGTGTTCTGGCAAAGGAAGGCCCGAGAATTGTCCTAGTCGCACCTGTATCTAGCAGCATGGTGCAAGGCTCGTTATTGATGAGACCGTCTACGAAAACACCTCTGTTCTGTCGTTGCAGGATAGCGACATATGCGTTGTTAACCGGGGCTTGCTGGACACAGGCCGACGATTGCCCCTTCTCGTCGACCTTCTTTAGTTTTCCTGCATCGGAGTCGTGTTTTCGAATGTTGGACATTTGCTACGCACATGTCCAATTTTGCCACAATTCCAGCATCTTATCTGTCTTTTCTCAGGCAAAACTTCCTTAATCACTTTCCTTATGGCAGCTTCCAAATTAGCAGGCTCCTGTGAGTCTTCCTCAATCATTCGGACTTTACTCTGGCTTTTACAAGATTGTTTCGCTGCCTCGAATTCCAAAGCGCGTGCCAGTGCGTCTACGAGATGTGTTGGACGGGCTAGTGTCAACGCTTGTCTGGTTTCTTGGTCACGGAGTCCATCCAGGAATGCTTGAACCGCTAGTCGCTCCATTACATTTTCTGGTGTGGCTGGATATGCGAGACGAACCAAGCGTGCAATGTCAGTTTCGAATTCTTGTAAGGATTCGCCCGATTTTTGGCAGCGATTTTTCAGCTGGGAGTGGTATACGTGTTCCAAATGGGCGTGGCCATATCGTAATTCTAGATGTTTAATCAGCTGATCATAGTCCTCCTGTTCTTGGGCGGTGAGAGTTTGTAGAATATTTGTCGCTTCTCCACGTAATGCAAGTGTCAGTGCTACAGCTCTTTCCCCTGCATTCCATCCGTTTGCTTTGGCCCTGCTTCAACTTACCAAGTTTTCCGTCGAACTGAGGCGGCTTCATGGAAAGCTTCCCTATTTCTGAAATGACCTTGACATCTTTTATTCCCTCTTGAACTTTATCCAAGTTCAAACTCAAGTCCAGCATTGCATTTTCGTTAACCATCTCTGTGGAGGGCGCACTATTAATTCGTTTTTCCAGCTTACTGATCGTTTCCTTCATTTTGTCCATTTCTGCCTCGACCCCATCTTTGATTTTATCCACCTCCGTGTTCATTTGCTCCCTAATTTTATCTATCTCTGTCTCAACGGTTCCCATTCTTTCTTCTAGAAAATTAGCCACACCACACAATTCTTTTTTAGGCCTTCTGTGTTTTCCAGGAACTTCTGTTCCAGGCTTCTTGAATTTTCTAGAAGCTTCTCTTCCAGATTTCTAGAATTTTCTTGAAGCTTCTCTTCCAGATTTCTAGCATTTTCTTCCAGGCTTCTTGAATTTTCTAGAAGCTTCTCTTCCAGATTTCTAGAATTTTCTTGAAGCTTCTCTTCCAGATTTCTAGAATTTTCTTCCAGGCTTCTTGAATTTTCTAGAAGCTTCTCTTCCAGATTTCTAGAATTTTCTTGAAGCTTCTCTTCCAGATTTCTAGCATTTTCTTCCAGACTTCTTGAATTTTCTTCCAGGCTTCTTGAATTTTCTTCAAGCTTCTCTTCCAAAGTCCTCGAATTTTGTTGCAGCTCTTCTTTCAAGGATTCTATTATCGGACTCAAATCACCTCCGGGAACTTTGAATAAAAATGTTTCGGGGTCCTCACCTTCTTGGATAAGTCCTTCTGCAAGTCTTTCCTGGAGTACTTGCTTTTTACCCGTTGTTTCCAGTTCCCTTTCCTCCAATTCCTGTTTCAATTCCGCTACCTTCAAGTCCGCAAGACGCACTTTTCTTGAACACATTTTGTCTTTGACGAGGTATCAGTCTGTTTCACACGAAAAAGTTTATCAGTTTGTTAAAAATTCACTTCGCGAATTCTTTCCACGGGCCACCAGTCTATTGTCTGTTTCACGCGAAGAGTGTATCAGTTTATATTCCCACGCACAATTGTCCACTTCGCGAAAACCGGGCCACTGTCTATTTTCTGTTTCACGCGAAGAGTGTATCAGTTTATATTCCCACGCACAATTGTCCACTTCGCGAAAACCGGGCCACTGTCTATTTTGGGCGTACAAAAAGGTCTATCAATTTATTTTTCTGACTATCCACTCCACGATCACTTGTTTATTTTCAAAATCTCACTTCCGACACCAATTGTAACGTAAATAAACTTAACTTGGTTCTACTAATTTATTTCACACTTAATCTACAACTTAATTTATATTACTACTCCACTGTATAGCTCGATCGTATGGGCTCGTTCAGACTGTTCGTGCCATCTTGAGGGCTACCTATTTATCTCCGTCACAGAATTCCCGATCTTTCGAATTCCGGCAGTTGACGACCAGCATGTTCCAATCGTTTCCAATATCGACCGTTGCTCTCCGCGGCAGAGCGACTGGACTGTTCTCGAACATCTCTGGGGATGACCTCATCGCTGTCGACGGCAACGTGCGAGGCGAGGTCCGGCCTAGGTTCGTTACAATATATATATATATATATATATATATATATATATATATATATTTAACATTATTTGAAAGGAAAACCTTACCTTCCCATAAATAATTTTGAATGATGGAAGAAAGTGACTAACGTTCACCTTCCAGTCGCAGATGATTCTGCGTAATTTTTTGAACATCCAGTTCATATTTTCCAATAAATCAGCTGCTTAATATTCAAATCAAAACTCTTTGAGATTTAACAAAACGTTTATTGTATATTTCACATATTTTATGATGTGAGTGAGAAGTCTGTCCAATTTACAAAAATGGAATTTCTATTCAAATTAACATAACACACTATAAAATATTCAACACTTAAGAATGCCATGAAATAACAAGATTGCATCAGATTTATTTCAGCATCCAGAAAAAGTGTCAGGACATATATCTTGAAGGGTATCAGTTGAATCTAAAGTTCTTAAACTTCCAATGGAATAATCTCATTACCTATAAACATTCTAATATAGGCATAGAAAAAATGAACAAGAAATAGAGTCAAATAACAATATAGTCAAATAACAATATTGTAGTTTACATTCCATATTACAATACACTAAAATATATCAATCCAATACAAACTAAAAAATTAAAATACCTAATTCCTTAAACAGAGACTAGACAGAGTAACTCTAGACAGAGTAACTCTATACAGTTATATTCCACAATTCCCAAGAAAGCCGTGAGAACGAAGCTTCATCACCGATTCCGCAACTCAGCACTTTGCATCTTTTCGAGATTCAAGAAGTTATAGGAAAAGTGTCAGCATATATTCACCTTGCCCATTTATAACATGATTTTATTTATTCTGTCTTGATATAATATTTGTACTACTAACATCCATTTTCTTTTGTACTTTGTAGTTTTGAAACATAAAACGAGTTATAAAATTCGGGGCATTTCGACAGACATCGCAGCGGTACACAGTGGAGTATTTGTAACAAAACCCAGCCAACAATATTTTTCATGTATTTTGAAGCTAAAACCATTGCTGTGGACGTTTGACTTACTTTGTAATGTTAAATACTCTATAAATCAATCTTTATCATATAAATAATATATATATATATATATATATATATATTGTTATGTTATGAAAAACCAGTTAGATATTTTAAAAAGAAAAAACTCACAAAAAAAAAATTAATAAATAGCTATTAGTTTCAAGAGATTGTTTTTACATAATTTTAGAAGTTCTATTTCCTTTATAAGCCTATGTATGATATGATTAGATAAAATTGTCCAAATTATATAACACAATCAATTTCATACACTGTCAGAATGATTACAACCCATAATTCTTCAAAAAACAACAAAAAGTCTACTTTTACAAAATTATCATGAATAAAAAGTGATCAACACATTTATAAATTTGAAACATACAGTATATGAAATTGTAGCTAACTAAAAGTAGCCAATGGTAGAACAGCAAACTTCTTGATGAGATTAGCCAATCAGGGAATAGATGGTCATATGGAAAATTGGAAATTGTGAGAGAATAACAACGGGGTGATGTCATAAGCAATTATTATTGAAATATGTACATAGTAATAAGAATGGGAAAATAGTTGTATATATAAATTATATAAGATGAACCCAAACAGTGAAATGTGACAATTTGGTTCGCGAATTCAAACATTCAAATGAAAAAGAAGAGGGAAGATTGGTATCCAAGGGAGCAACAAACAAAGCCACAAGGAGATCGAAAAATAAATTTAGAGGGAATAGCACGCAACATTTTGGGAGGAAGAAAAAATGAAATAATTCCAACATTAGAAGAGAAAAACCAATATTACCTTAATTATACAACATATCCAAGTGTCCAAAGCTGAATTCTGTATATGTATGGTTCCTGATTTATGGTATTGGAGTTCTGATAGGCTTGGAGTGAGAAAGGATCCAGTTTCAGGGCATATCTTGAACACTGACATCTCCAGCAGGTATAAAAACTTTAATAGTGCACATCCGGTCCATGAACAATATCACAAATAACGTATCTCACATCTGAAGAACTTTATTTCACTTTATTTTGAACCATAAAAGAAAAATTCACTCTCAAGGAAAAAGTGAGGTTCTGTCTATCTATCCAAGATTTGATTTTAATGATTATCCGTGGGTATTTGTAGATTCACATTAGTATAAGTTATTTCTCGTAGGCCAGGTAAAATTAAGTCTTCCTGAATAAAGGAAATAATTGTTTTGGTACTTTGTTGTTTATTTTCTTCAATGATCAACTATCATAACAATGACCATTGAATAAACTGAAATTAGAACAATGGCTAGTGGCTCTATTGCCGGGAACCGGCTATCTGGGTAGAGGCGTACCAACTGTTGCTAGCCAATGGTGAAAAGTGATTAACAATTGCAGCGTGACGAAGAACAGTGACGTTCGCTTGCAATTATTATTACAGCATACAATACAAATACAGGGCGAAAATATCTATCTATATAATATCAATTTGGCTCACAAAGAAGAGCGAAAACTATTAGCTATTTTCATTTTATAACAACAACTATTATTATTCAATTCATCATTACATTACAAAATGGCACCCAAAACGTGGGGCGAAATAATAACAAAATAATTTGTTATATCTTTCATATCATTACAATATATATATATACATATATATATATATATATATATATATATTACATTTGATATTTCCAAAGTTAAGTCATCACAGGGGCCTTAGTTTTTGAGACTTCGGGAGATTAACTTTTTAATTTGATTCTCCTGAACTACGATACCCGTCATCTTCTTCAAAGAACTTTCCATCGTTTAAATCTTCAGAAGACTCCTTAACCAATTCGTACAAACAAAAAACCTGTAATGATCCAGTAAAAATATAGTACGGAAACGTATAATCAAATAGCACGTCCACTCACAAAGAAACATGTTCTTTAACTGAGACTAGGAGCTCCTGGATGTTACTTATGCTCCTGGAAATGATGTAACGCACCAGTTAGTCAGTAATGTATAATGCACTTTTACATTTGTTGAGCAATTTTAACTTGTACAGATTGGCTGGGTTTTTGCCTCAATACTCCACTGTGCGGCGTATGTCTCTCGCCGGCCACCATCCCATCCATCCATCCGTCCTGTCCGTCCTGTCCGTCCTGTCCGTCCCGTCCCGTCCGTCCCGTCCCGTCCCCGTCCCCCGTCCCCGTCCCCGTCCCCGTCCCCCGTCCCCGTCCCCGTTCCCCGTCCCCGTCCCCGTCCCCGTCCCCGTCCCCGTCCCCGTCCCCGTCCCCGTCCCCGTCCCCGTCCCCGTCCCCGTCCCCGTCCCCGTCCCCGTCCCCGTCCCCGTCCCCGTCCCCGTCCCCGTCCCCGTCCCCGTCCCCGTCCCCGTCCCCGTCCCCGTCCCCGTCCCCGTCCCCGTCCCCGTCCCCGTCCCCGTCCCCGTCCCCGTCCCTGTCCCCTCGTCCCCGTCCCCGTCCCCGTCCCCGTCCCCTGTCCCCGTCCCCGTCCCCGTCCCCGTCCCCGTCCCCGTCCCCTGTCCCCGTCCCCGTCCCCGTCCCCGTGCCCGTCCCCCGTCCCCGTGCCCGTCCCCGTCCCCGTGCCCTGTCCCCGTCCCTCTTACGTCCCCGTCCCCGTCCCCGTCCCGTCTCCCGTCCCCGTCTCCCGTCCCCGTCCCGTCGTCCCGTCCCCGCCGTCCCGTCCCGTCCCGTCCCGTCCCGTCCCGTCCGTTGATTTTGCTCATATGAGGAAAAATGATTTTCTGATCTTGAGCAGCCAATACTATACTTTTATAAAGAATATAAAAAACAGAATTATACGAAAATGACTTCAATTTCAATGATATTCAAGACAAAGCATATGAGAACTATGTTTGATCAGTCGTCAAATGCCTCTTCAAAAAGGTTTATACGTGATCAAAGAATATTCCAAATTTCAAGGATAAAATATATGCATAAATTTATATACACGTGATCGCTTCACCTACATCAAAATCACACCTCGGTGATAATCAACACCAAATATGGAACCATACCAAAGATGTACTCAAATATAAAAATCATGAAAAATATATATTATCAATTATATCATACCAAATACAGACTAAGTGATATCATATATTAGTGAAACCCTCATTAATTCTCAATAAACCCTTGTCAGGAAAACCAATATAATAAGATAAAATTGACATTAATACATTAATTCAATCCGACACATCACATGTGGTATTCAGTTTTTTAACAGAACTCCTTAGAAAAATATATTATGAACGACACTGTAATCTATTATCAGATTTACCTAAATAACTCTAAATGCAATTCACTGAAAAATCTACAAAGATGACTTCAGATATCATACTCTTTGTGAAGAGCCATCCGATGTCCTCGTTAAAAATATACTCCAAGATGGTTTATATTTTTTCTTATGATCAAATATATTTTCACATACCTTTCCTGATGTCACTGTATTTCACTGATTTGAAATTACTTTCGTAGAAGAAAGGGGAAAAATTGCTCTAATTCATTTGTTAATTTAACATGAAAAGATTCTAATTCATTGCCTAATGGCTGGCAAGTTTCAGAACACAAGATTACAAGTTATCGCTATTAGACGCTTCCTTTTTGGGGCTTCGTGCCCTGGAGCTGTACCGTGTTTGATGCACCTGAGCTGCTCCCAAATAAAACGGATTTTAGTGGTGTTTTCGGATGAATACTTTGCACATGCGCATAAGATTTAGTAATTGACATATACTGTTTCTTTTCTATTTATTGTTTTCGTTTAAGAGTTTGAATTGATTTGAAGGGTTTTAGGAAGCTTAATCGAAAATCTAACAATTATATTAGATATGTCAGATTCTGAAAATGAAATGTTGATAATGGTAAGTTAACAGCAATGAAAGATTTAAATCAGTATTAACTTTTCAAGGCATTAATGGATAGACCAGGTAACCATTTGAGTAGTTCAGACTCTACTAGTTCTTTGGACACTTTGTTTGCTGATTCTGATGAAAGTGGGCCTAGGAGAAAACGTACCAGAATTGAAAATTATATTGAGGAAACTGTGAAGGAATATGACAACAATGAATTCAAATACAATTTTCACGTATCATGAAAGACAGCTTATAATATCATTGGTATACATCCTTTTGTTTGAAAAATTGAATATATTTTCACTCTAAAAATTTCAGGTCTCTTCGAACAATCAAAATATCATCCTGCGTACTCTGCTGGACGACCCAATGTTTCTGCCGAGAAAACAATTTTACTATCTCTGTGGTACCTTGCCAATCATCCTTAGGTATTGGTATGCAAGCTGAAGTTGGAGAAAAAATCAACAGACAACAGCAAGTCTTCAATAAAATATTTAATTCATGAAGTATACTCTCTTTTCAAATGTAAATGTTCAATAAAATTCATGAAACATAATATGTTTATTCAATAAATATACACTCAAAAAAATAAAAATCACAAAAGGAAAAATAAATTATTGAAATGTCACAAAAAACCCTTACTCTAAACAGTCGTTGAACTCAAAATGGATAAATGAAAAACTTAATATTCAATAACATAGGTTCGAAAAAAATATAGCTTTCAGTAAACATTAAAATACAAATAAATAGTCAAAATATCACAAAAATCATTTATTTGCAACTCTTTTTCATTTGCAACATTCATATTGTTTTGATTACTCTTAGATAAAGTTTAATATTAATGTGAGGTATTTACTGCGCTACTAAAAAACAACAAACATAACCAAAAAGAGCTTGTTACACCAAATTCCCGGTGAGTGCAAGAGGGGGCAGGGGAAGGTTGTTGGTGTTGCTCCGGAGCTTGAAGCTCGACCTAAAAAGAACGGGTCGGTGCCAGTGTTTCGTGCTCCTGAGTAGCTCCGGTGCTACTCACACGGCCAAAAAGAAAGCTGTTATTGTAGCTTCCTCGATAAGGGGCGAGAGTGCCACGTTCTACTCTTTTATTACTATAATCGTACTGTCAAACCTTGCGTTCTTTTTCGCACTCAACTCTAATGACTGTTCGCCATTAGATGGCGCTAAAATTTTCAAAAGTGATAGAGTTATTCTGTATCTCTGAGCATATAAATAAGAAATGTAACAGATGTATCGTTACATGCTTTGGTATGCGGGGTGGTCTAAGCCTAATTTGATTTCTCCTGAGGCTGGGAGAAAACCCCCTTAATGTCGGCAGCTCACTGACGTGATATCCCTCACAAACCGCGATTTGTGACAGATACACTGAAGCGAGACGTCAACCGAATTGAACCTAGATATCATACACGTGTATGAACCTCAGTGCACGGGTCTATCTGCGACTAAAAACGTATCAGTTACACTGCGGTGATAGGTGTAAACACGGGTTATTAATAATACATGCTGTCAATAAAACTAAAGGTTTTAGTTCATGTGTGTCGAATATGTGTAGGGATCGTAGGTGCTTCTGTGTGACCGTCGTGTCTGCAGTTGTACGCGTTATATAGTTCTTTCTAAGGGAAATTTTATTAAGATAGGTACGGTAGCGCTTAATTTTTAGGGAGTAAATTCACTCTTGATATCTCTCCATGTCCTACAATTTACGCTTGAGGACTCGCCCCAAAACACAAATTCAACAAACTTCATGTGTAGTTCACCCCATTGAAAGTATCACGCGAGTTTCATACAACCAAGCTCTTGTTTGTTCTCCATATGAGAATCGTCCGGCTTTTCAGCCCATCCTAACTGCGCCAGTCCGTGGTTCATTTTCTGTTGAAAATAATTTTTCTTTTGGCTCTAGCTTGGGGAGCCCTGAAATCAATAAAGACAATTATGTCTCAGAAAGTATAGGCCCGAAGAGCTCACAGCTGTTTGTTGAATCGCGACGCGTCGAAAATTGCGCTAAGGAATCTAGCAACCCTCTAGATTCGCAAAAAGCGGTGCATTTAAATTCACTTACATCTACTAGGTTAAACCGTATGAGAGGGAGTATGGATTGTATAAATGTGAACAAAAATCTCGTTGGGAACTTTCCTGTTGAAGACAATGATGAACACCGAATAATTTTTCTGTTGAACAGAATACAATGCGTGATCTGAGTCAGACGGAAACTTCCACTAATTTTTGTTTCAATAGGCCATTGAGAGCCTCAAGTAGTATTTTGAATTTTGGCGATAGACCCGCCAGGGTAACTCATACCCCAATAAATAATGGCTCACCTCAACGAGTTGTGGAAGCCTTCCAAAATTTAGAACGCAATATGTTAAGTTCAGGGGCCTCCAGCCCACTCAATTTTTTCAAACAATTTTCAAGAAATTCAGGAATTAATTAAAATGAGAATGTTTGAGTCAAACCGCCCCCGCACTCCAGACAATGATTCTCTTATATCAGAGCTCAATTGCTCGCGAGCTAGTGACGAGCCCCCGATCGAAGGGGTCCCACATGCACGCGAGGCCGTTCATCAAACGGCCTGCCCGAATAGTGGAATCCCTGCTATTCGGCAGGTGGTATCGCAGGAGGAACAGGAAGAATGGAATTTATTCTTAAGGTTTGAGAGATTCTGCGAAATGAGACGGAAGACACCGGTTATTAATGCCGGTGAGGAAATCTCACCGCCCCCTACCCCTGTAGATAATCGACCTGTTTCGAGACATACCTAGTAGTAAGTAGAAATCCAATATATTATGTATACTGATGAGATAGTATACTGGGACTAGGGTGGTATACTACTACCGCACATCTGAGAGACTCATTATAAATGGTAATCCGATACCGTAATCATGGGGCCTATTGTTCGAGGTGTGAAAAACAATAGAAAACTGGGCGGAGATTCCAGGTACGGATTTGCAAATACATGAATTACCTCCAATATTACATTTTAATGCGCGAACTAAAATTGTCCACGTAATTTGATAGTTATGAATAATTTGATTGATTTTCAACCTTTATATATTTGGTTTGGATTATGTTACAAACTAATTTTCCCAAAATAATCAGGACAAGCCGACAATTAAACATATAATATTGTCTGAAAATTTGTATCGAATACGTCCCTGCTTTCGGTCGGTCGAGCGCCTAGCCTTATCAGTAATGAATAATGATGAATCTCTTAGATGTATTGCAGTACTATAAATGAAGCTGGAATCATCCGCAGTCCAATGTTAAAAAGAGACTAACGTAAAGCGGACGATCATGGCGGCATCCATAAAATGTGAACAAAATATTTGAACGTGTTATTTTTGATTTGTGAAAGAAATCCATCGTATCTCGAAGTGGAGTGGAATGTTCCAAAAAACTATCGTCATACCCCACAATGCCTATTACCCTCTTAAACAGGGGTGGTACATGTTTCAGACTCATCAGCCAAAAACAGAGACACCATTCTAAAAAACAATGTATGGATTCAATATACATATAAAAAAATAAATTTAGCCATATAAGTTTATTACTCCCAAGTAGCATATAGAGGTCATAATTCGGTTGTACAGACGGCTACAAGACCTTTCGCAAAAGTCCATGACTTATGTCTTGTAATATGCTAAGACGTCGCTATGTATGCCAATACGACAAAAAGGCACACTATTGCGACGTCACATCGACGTTATAAAGTAGTGGTAATGACTTGCCAATATAGACTTATATAAGCCAGTCGCAAAAGAGTCGTTCTGTGGTCTTAGTGTAGTCATTATATCATTATGCATGAAGGTCATAATCTTTCTAATATAGTATTACAATATCAAAAGATTTTATATAATATCAATATAATATATAAGTCAGCCTTCCTTTACATGTTCATGATACTCTGTGACCGTGATAGTTATCGAGATAAAAATTATTTTCATTTATGTGTCTTTAATAATTGTTCTGAAACTCTAGTGACCAAGCAAATCCATTTTTACAATCAAAATCCAATTCTACTCACTTAAAATTCATGCGCCTTTTTAAAACCAATTACGAAAGATATTGATTACACAATTCCAATGATTTTAAAATTGATATAACACCCAGGGTCCCATATTTTTTATTTTAAATATTTTTGTTCCAATATGGCTACCAGAATGATGTTATCAATCAATCGAAAAACATGGATGCCGTCCTTCTAGTGACGAAAAGTTGTAATTACTCCGGTATGTACTATCATACGAGTGTCTCAAAGACATCGCAATATCTTACATAAAAAAGTTGTAATGTAGTCGCTGTGACCACAAGTAGCAAGTTTTGTTGTACTAACGTCGTAACGCTATCAAAACAGAAAAAGATATACACTGAGTGCATAAGATTCCACTAGTTCCGCCTAATGGAAAACGCTAAAAATAACTGACATTTACAATAGAGGTTATGTTGATGTTGAACAGTTATATTTAAATATTTTTTATTTATCACTGGAAGTGAACATACATATTATTTATGTCTTTCCTTGTAGTGAAAACAATTGAAGGAACTGGATGAACTCCAGACGGTTGAATTCGTAAAAAGTAAGTATCAGAGTTGCCGGATTTATAAATATATTCATGGATAAAAAATCACAATTTACCTGACTTCAACCACATACCTACAAATCTGGATCTGGATTATACTAGTTGATGATCACTATTTGTCGTTGTTGTTGTTTGGTGTTATTTCGACGTGACTAGTCGTTCGAAAATATTGTAAATTTCAGTATGTAAGTAGGTTAAACAATGAAATGGAACAATTACACTCACACAATTCCGTTTTTGAATATGGCGAAAGAAGAGAATTTGTGCCACCAAAGCATTTTGATGAGGAATGGCGGTTCTGGTGGGATTTATATTTTAAAAAGAAGGCTTTCTTCAATAAAATAGGTGTTGTTAAAGGGGATCTGTTTGGAGCGCCTTCATATTATGCCTTAGCTCACTGTATCCAGTGATATTGCATATGTCTTGCGGGATAGTATTGTCGTTCAAGAAAGAAATTAAATGGAATTCAATTAGCAAGGTGAAACTGTAGAATAAGTTATTTGACAATAAATGGTTGTCTTATACTCATACTTTATGATTTTCTAATTCATATTTTCCAGTCGGTATATCCTAACAATTTTCAAGCGTAAATATGGAGGGGTAGGAGGTCTACTTTCCCAAAAGCAGTAGCCTGGTGGATTGGCTGTACTCAAAAATTAGGAAAGATATATTTTTTATTTGATGACAAAAAGGCGTTATTTCAATAAACCAACATACAGACATATTTTTTCAAGTATTCGTAAATTACGAGATTTTATAATTACTGACTTGGGCATCCAAAATTAGAGATCGAAAAAATTGGAAGCTCACCAAACCGATAAGTTTTCTCTTCCGAACCTGGATTTTCGTATTCATATCTTTGAATAATGATATTCATGAAAGTGGTTGATAGTGCTCATGGCGAACCTTCCACAAAAAAAGTTAAGGAGCCCATATGTCAGAGCTGTCATCATTTTGATAGTGAAACATCTGCAGCTTCTTAGCTTGATAGTGCTACAGTGGCTTGTTTATTAATGAAACAACTGACAACTTTTACAGAACATTAACAAACCAACAACTGAACAAACATTTAACAGCTCTGACAGCAATACCTCCTGGGTGAGTGTAGAAGTTTGCTATTGAAAATAATTGATGGTTAAAAAATCGCTTTTTACTAACGCACTGAGAAGCAAAAAACAATTTATATACTTATAATTGAAGCGTGCCATATGCAAAAGGGTCTAAGTGCCACATTTTGCCATGGACGTTTAAAGGCGAAAATTCAGCCTATCATGGATCGATCAAGCCCCAATCTTGTCTTAAATATGTCAATGGACTGTTTGAACTATTATTAGTATGAATATCACTTAATTGTGCCGAACGGTTTTAAATTCAACTTTATTTTTATCTCCCCTGTACTTTTTCCGAATTTGAACTTAGACCCTTTTGCATGTGGCAGGCTTCAATTTAAGATATCAGGTTTCGAAAATTCGTTTTTTTCAGTGTAAGTACCCCGCAACTAGTTATGCAAGGAATAATTTTGTTATAGCGAGATTCTGCGCAGGAAAAGGAACAAATTATATCAGGTTTTGTCCCAGCTCTAGTGTCGCAAAGTTGAAAAATATTTTTTTGTATTCAGTCTTCCCAGTGTAAGACCCCCGCAACTAGTTTTGCAAGAAATAATTTTGTTATAGCGGGATTCTACGCAGGAAAAGGAACAGGTTTTGTCTCAGCTCTAGTGTCGTAAAGTTGATAAATATTTTTTTTTTCGTTTTTTTCAGTATAAGGCCCCCGCAACTAGAATTAAATTCAAGTTTCAACATTGAAATAACCGATTCCATCACTTATGAGGCATAAGTTATTCCATTTCTTAAATTCCAAAAGAACTTGTATATTTACAGTACCTACCCTAAAAGTGGAAGAGCACGCCACTGATCGTTCGGGAATGTTCGGAAATTTAGCAGCTAGCTCTGGCAGCAAACTTCACGTTGGTGAAATAATTCCGGGTTTCCGAAATATTACGGTCGCTTGGCGGTGCACATAGCCAATACTGAAAAGTCGATTGAGATTTGTGTGTCGTCGTGCCGAGTTGTTACTAATAAGGGATGGAATGAGACGCCATTTTGATATAGAAATGTCATATTGATACAAAGAGAGTAAACGTTATCTGAATAGGAGGTACTAATAATTAGTCTCTCTGATGTGTGGTAGTAGTATACCACCCCAGTCCCAGTATACTATCTCATCAGTATACATAATATATTGGATTTCTACTTACTACTAGGTATGTCTCGAAACAGGTCGATTATCTACAGGGGAAGGGGCGGTGAGATTTCCTCACCGACATTAATTACCGGTGTCTTCCGTCTCATTTCGCGGAATCTCTCAAACCTTAAGAATAAATTCCATTCTTCCTGTTCCTCCTGCGATACCACCTGCCGAATAGCAGGGATTTCACTATTCGGGCAGGCCGTTTGATGAACGGCCTCGCGTGCAGGTGGGACCCCTTCGATCGGGGGTTCGTCACTAGCTCGCGAGCAATTGAGCTCTGATATAAGAGAATCATTGTCTGGAGTGCGGGGACGGTTTGACTCAAACATCCTCATTTCACTCATTCCTGAATTTCTTGAAAATTGTTTAAAAAAATTGTGTGGGTTGGAGGCCCCTGAACTTAACGTATTGCGTTTCAAATTTTGGAAGGCTTCCACAACTCGTTGAGGTGAGCCATTATTTATTGGGGTATGAGTTACCCTGGCGGGTCTATCGCCAAAATTCAAAATACTACTTGAGGCTCTCAATGGCCTATTGAAACAAAAATTAGTGGAAGTTTCCCTCTGACTCAGATCACGCATTGTATTCTGTTCAACAGAAAAATTATTGGGTGTTTCATCATTGTCTTCAACAGGAAAGTTCCCAACGGGACTTTTGTTCACATTCATACAATCCATAGTCCCTCTCATACGGTTTAACCTAGGAGATGTAAGTGAATTTAAATGCACCGCTTTTTGCGAATCTAGAGGGTTGCTAGATTCCGTAGCGCAATTTTTGACGCGTCGCGGTTCAACAAACAGCTGTGAGCTCTTCGGGCCTATACTTTCTGAGACATAATTGTCTCTATTGATTTCAGGGCTCCCCAAGCTAGAGCCAAAATAAAAATTATTTTCAACAGAAAATGAACCACGGACTGGCGCAGTTAGGATGGGCTGAAAAGCCGGACGATTCTCATATGGAGAACAAACAAGAGCTTGTTTGTATGGAACTCGCGTGATACTTTCAATGGGGTGAAGTACACATGAAGTTTGTTGAATTTGTGTTTTGGGGCGAGTCCTCGAGTGTAAATTGTAGGACATGGAGAGATATCAAGAGTGAATTTACTCCCTAATAATTAAGCGCGTACGATACCCATCTTAATAAAATTTCCCTAAGACAGAACTATATAACGCGTACAACTGCAGACACGACGGTCACACAGATGCACCTACGATCCCTACACATTCGACACACATGAACTAAAAGCTTTAGTGTTATTGACAGAATTTATTATTAATAACCCGTGTTTACACCTATCACCGCAGTGTAACTGATACGTTTTTAGTCGCAGAAAGACCCGTGCACTGAGGTTCATACACGTGTATGATTTCTAGGTTCAATTCTGGTTGACGTCTCGCTTCAGTGTATCTGTCACAAATCGCGGTTTGTGAGGGATATCACGTCAGTGAGCTGCCGACATTAAGGGGGTTTTCTCCCAGCCTCAGGAGAAATCAAATTAGGCTTAGACCACCCCGCATACCGAAGCATGTAACGATACATCTGTTACATTTCTTATTTATATGCTCAGAGATACAAAATA